>CAEGAE010063448.1:0-13335 GCA_903067095.1 Girardinus metallicus | reverse complement strand
TATATATATATATATATATATACATATATATATATATATATATATATATATGTGTGTGTGTGGGGGGGAGAAGGGGGTGCGTGCGTGTATCGGCGTGCGTGTGTGTTTGTGTGTCACTTTTTCCCCTCTTAAACTAGCCCTTGTATATTGTTCACATTTCTTAGGTCAAAATTCTATCAATGATGGTTAATTTTACTCTTTTAAACTTGCTCATGGAGGTTAGACCGTGTCCATCCTGTAAAATTTTATCTTCCTGACAGGATAAAAAAAATTACAGTGATTTTTAAAATCTTTATACTGATGATTTGTTGAGTTAACCTTGCACTGCTAAGAGGTGGTTAAAGAAGGCAAAATAAATTGAATTCAATAAATGAAAAAGAATGAAAAAAACTGTTTTAGTGACATTTTATTTTTTGTTTGATCTTATTTGTAATTTGTAGCACAAGAGCTTATACAGGGATCATACATAAGTAAACAGATAAACGTCTGAACACTAAAAGATTCAGCCCCACCCCTTTTCCCACTCTCCCTGACTCACTAATGCCTCACATGCTTGAGGAAAATGCGAGCAGATACGGAGCAGCATCAGATAGAGCAAAATATAAATAATGTAGAGGGGTGGAGGAACATCATCCAAAAACCAGCCAGAAGCTCATCTCTTAAGATGAGTGAAGGATTATATACAGCTGTCATGGGGGTCCGGGACTTTCTAAAGGAGTATTTTAATGGTTTCTGGGACTATGAGACTCCTAAGATGATGGTGATTAAGAACAGACCTCTTGGAGTGATTTACCGAGCTGTTCAGTTTCTAGTGATAACCTATTTCATCTGGTAAGTTGTCAGCATGTTTGTTTATTTTCCTTATAAGTAGTAACATTTCAAACAAAGAATTTTCTGGTATATCTCTATAAGTATTCTTGAAAGGATTAAAGACAAAGTAAAGTGCAATAAAATATCAGAAGCTTTGAAAGTGTTCCCACTAATCGCCTATTTTTGAAGCAGACATTATGTTTTAATTTAATTAAATATATAAAACAAATAATAACCAGTCTGAACAAAACCTTTCAGAAAATTAAACAAGTTCTTAAATACAAAAATCCATAAAGTCTCAGGGCACAAATTATTTCTTTGTTATCTTAGTTTTAAGGGCGTCATCTTGTTTTCTTGGCTTTAGTTTGGGGGGGCTAAACAGATCTTGAGTAACCTGACACCTTTAATAAAATTTTACATCACAGGAGATGTTTCATTGTCTCCGTCTGTTCTGTCATCCATGAAGGTATGTTTTTATAAGTCAAAAAGCGTACCAGCAGAGCGAGACCCATCCAGAGAGCTCTGTTTACACTCTTATTAAGGGAAAAGCAGTGCATGGTGATGATGTCCTGGACAACGTGGAGTATGCTCATCCCCCAGAGGTGCAACATGTCCTTTGATTCTGTCAAAAATAATAACTACTTTACTGATCATATTACTGTATTACATATTTTTAACTTTTCTCCATAGGGAGTTGACGTAATCAGCACAATTCTGAGAAGAGAATTCACTTATGATCAGAGGCAAGGTACCTGCCCTGAGGTGAGAGGTCAATTGCCAAGAAAATATTCCTGTATGAAATGGTTACCGCTGCACTTTTACCCTGTTTTGCTTTCTTTTCTTTCTCTGCAGCATTTCAGTGTTGACAACGCCAACTGTACAACAGACTCTGACTGTCTTCCAGGCTTACCAAACTTTGATAGTCATGGTAATGTTGTGACTTCTCATTATATCTGTCACCACATTGGTTGCTCCATATTTACCCCATCATCTGTTGTAATTTAAACACAGGCATTAGGACGGGCAGATGTATTCAGTACCACAACCACCCTTTCAAAACTTGTGAAATCAAGGCCTGGTGTCCTATTGAAGAGTACGCTGTAGTACGGTAAGGCATTGGACCTGTAATCTGCATGGTTCAGTTACACAGTTCAATATGTTTTGAGGAATTTTTTGTTGTTGTAGAACAAGACAATAAATATATAGCATTCACATGTAAGAACAAGAAAAATGTAAGTTTTTTTTTTTTAGAAATAAAGATGCAAAAGTGTTTATTAACATACAGCTTGATTTACTCAAGATTATATCCAGTACAGTGTTTTTTATTTCAGAAATAACCTCATTAGTAAATAGACACAGCCTGTTTGTGATTTAATCTAAGTTTATATCGAAAAATTAGGGCTTGGAGGTTTGTTAGAGAACATTAGACCAAGGAACACAGCAGACAGGTCAGGGGTAAAGATGTGGAGAAGTTTAAAGCAGGGTTACTTAACAAAACAAAATGGCCGACCTTTAAACATCTCACAGAGCAATGTCAACAAAAACTGAAGAAGTCCACTGGAATTGATTGTCTGGGAATGGAAAGCAATAATTAGAGAACCAGTCAGGAGGCTAGTGGTAACTGAGGAGGAAGAGCTAAGCTCATGAGGGAGAATCTGTTGAAATGACCAGTAATGTTTGTTCAATCCACAAACTGGACCCTTATGAAGCCTTGTCGAGAATGAAGCCATTGTTGAAAGAAACTCATAAGAACTCCTGTCTTCAACTTTCTCCAAGCCACTTAGAGAACACAGCAAATATACAAAAGAAGGTGGTCCGGTCATATGAGACCAGAATTCATCCTTTTGGTCTACATGCCACAAATTGCTCTCACTTGACAGCGATTTTGTCACCTATTGTCACAAGTGAACATCCACTTTATGCAAATATTTTGAAACAAAATGAGAAAAACATCAAAGAGTGCAACTACATTTGAAAGACTATGTAGCAAATCCCATGTGATAGTCAGATTTATACAGGTGATCAAACAAGACAGAAAATGTTTCATTAAAACCCCACAGCTTTTGATAGAGTAAAATAGATAAACCCTGCAAAGAAGACGAAAAACTACCCCCAAAAACAAATTCCCTAAATGGAACATTTTTCTGTGTTATTCAACAGGGAACCACCTTTAGTGCAGGCCATCAATTTCACAGTGTTCATCAGGAACTCCATTCACTTCCCCAAATTTAAAGTGTTGAGGTAAAGAGCCTTCAAATAGATTGAAAAAAATACTGAACTTAAAGCCTCTAGTGATTTGTGCCACATTTATTTATTGTAAACATGTTCTGTGCTTGCAGGGTAAATGTGGAAAGTCCTCCAGGGATGAAAACTAAAAAATACCTCAAGAGGTGTCATTATCATGAGGAGAATGCACCTTACTGCCCAAACTTTCGCTTGGGTTACATCGCTAATCAAGCAAGAGAGAATTTCACCGAACTCTGCAGGACAGTGAGTACGAGATTGCACTTCAGAATTAGTCAATGGTCGACCTTATAAAGGTTCACTGTCATTTATTAAATGCTTACATTTTTAGATTAATTCATAAAAATGGTACGAGAAAAAAAAAAGAGGCTTTTTCACAAAGTATCTCATAAAATTATCCAAGAGTAATTAGTCACTTTTACCCATAACTTTATTTCTGGACTAATTTGCAATGGTTTCTTTGTACATGTTGATTACTTGGTGTGTTACTAACATCTGGTGTAAATTTAATGTCAGAAGAAATCTTGGAAATATACTTATTAACTAAAACGTTGACATGTTCCATACTGATTTTACCCACTTTATATATAGTTTTCTTCCAGCTGCTTTTTACATAGTTGCATTTTATCTTTTCAGTTTCTTTCTTTTTCTTACTTGTTAAATCTTTCATTTTTGTTCATGTTTCTTTTGTAAACTCACTAAAAGATGAGAACAGCAGACAAAGTGAAGGTGTCTGTCTTATAGTGTAACAGAATCATTTTCTTTGCTGTCAGGGGGGAGTGATTGGCGTTTTCATCAACTGGGATTGTAATCTTGATCTGGATCCTTCACACTGTAAACCTACTTACACATTTCGCCGACTTGACCTACGAAAGGATCTGGCCGACTCTGGTTACTACTACAGGTCTGCAAAAACTCTGCATTCACTGACCAGGTTCATGGGTATAATCTTATGTTTGCCAAAGAATAAGTTTAATTATTTTTAAGGACATGTTGTGCTACCCAGGTTTGCCAAATATTATGATAAGAATGGTGTGGAGTCTCGGACCCTCATCAAGGCTTACGGCATCCGTCTAGACATCATAGTCCACGGACAGGTACAGCAGACATTTCTTTAAATATTACCATTTTTCCCCTTCTTGCTGTGATCATAACCATTTTATTACTGTTTACAAAACGTCTGCACAGGCTGGAAAATTTAGTGTCATTCCAACCATCATCAGCACAGTGACAGCTTTGACCTCTGTTGGGATTGTAAGTGCAGTCAAAAACCAAGATTTCATTTACATAACTGATTTAAATATTTTTTTTTTTACTAAAACTGGATTGATACATTTTCTAAAGTTTATTCTAATATCAATTGTAAATATATTACTTTATTTTACATTTAATTAAGTCAGACTTTTTATTCCTTTAAGTGAATTTTGTTTGAATATTTGTGCCAATTTCTTGTCTTGGAAACGACCACAAATATGTAAATTACAACTGCTACCACTATGTTATTTATGTTTTCATTTTCTTTCGTTTCTCTACAGTGCAGTATTATCTGTGACTGGATCATGCTTACATTTATTGACAAAAATGAAGTTTACAGTGAGAGAAAGTTTGATGAAGTGAGTAAAAATGTAAGTATTTTTATGTACTAAATAGTCTTAATATTTTACAAAATGAGCTAAAAAAATAAGCTGTAATAAATTCTTAATATTTCAATAAATTAATTCTAAATATGTACTTGGATACATATTTTTGTAGGCTATTTTATTTTCTGTGTTTACCCTCATTAATTCTTTTTCTTTGTTCTCCTAATAAACTCAGTTCAACCCCAGAAACCTTTATGACAACCTGTAATATGGTTCTTTTAAAGTTTAACTGAACTGCAAATTAATATTTTAAAAATACGTCTGAGTGAAATCAATGGCATCTGGTGGTTCTCTGCAGGTGACCAAGGAACCCACAGACACCATTCGCACCGAGTTCAGCTTCATCAGCAGCTACGGCTCAAACCATTCAGATCTGTCGGACGGCGTTCCTCTCTGATGGATCAAATTTGCTTAAACTCTCTTCCTCCAACCTAATCATGGCAACAACAGCATCCTAGTGGCCAAAGGGTCTACAGCAGCTCACAGATAGAATAGCAAAGCACTGATACAAAAGTATTCATACTCCCTAAAAATTTTGTGACATTACAACCACAAACTCTTATATATTTTAGTAGGATTTCATAGATAGACCAGCATAGAATATTCGATAAGTGTGAAGTGGAAGAATAATAATACATGATTTCTGTTTTATACATAGGCAAATTTAGAAAGCGTGGCATGCATTTGCATTTTCACTTTTTGAGTCCATACTTGGCAAATCTACCAGGTTTGCACACCTACAGACTTACATTTTGGTACATTGTATGTTTATGGTTGTTGTCCAGTATCTTTAATGACCTAGATACTGCCACAGAATCTAGGTCATTAAAGCCTCGTTTATAACTGCACTGTATCTAGCTCCATCCGTTGTTCCTTCAACTTAGACCAGCTCCTCTGTCCCTGCTGAAGAAAAGCACCTCTACAAAATGATGCTGTCATTGCTAATGTTTCAGCAGTGAGGATGGTATGTTCAGCACTACACAGCACTTTGCATGCCATACAAAATGTTCAGTACTGGTCATTATTCCATCTATTTGCTGTATCTGCTACCTGGCTGGTGGTAAGTTTGGATGGCCATCATGTTTTAGATTGATTGAACAGTGCTCCATGAAAAGCTCACAGGTTGGAATAAAGTTTTCTGGTTGCTTTAAACTGTTCTGTAACTTCATTTCTAACCTTTCCTACGTGGGCCTTGGTCTTCGTGATGCTGTTTGTTCTCTAATAAACCTCTGAGGCCTTCACAGAACAGCTGGATTAACACTGAGATTAAATTACACACATTAATACTTATTAATAATATTTCCACTTGGATGAGTAGATTTTATTTACAGATCTTAGTTTAAAGGGACCAGAATAACATACATCTCTGTCAGAGTTTCTTTTTTAAGAAAAAGATTGAAAACCATGTATCATTTTCCTCCCACTTCACAACTAGCCTCAAAAGTCAGTGTTGGTTCTTCATCTCACATCTGAATAAAGTACAGATGTTCAGCTTTGTGATTGTAACGTGACAAACTCGCAAAGGTTTAAACTGTATGAAAACTTTTGGAGGCGACTGTATTAAGAAGAGGACCGCAACCTGATGATCTTATACTTCTTTGAGACCCCCAGTGCGGTTCTCAGTAAAACTGCTTCAACAACATGGCGCGTGCACAGATCAATTCAAGCCTTGTTGAACTTTCATCTGTTCACCACCTGAATGAAACCTGCCTTCCTTTGCCTTCAGCAAACAAGTATACTCACCTGTAGAGATTTTTTTCTCAGAATAATGACACTTTCAAAGTAGAGAAATAGAATAGAAACAATTTGCAAACAATGGAAACTGTCCCCATGTATCTCAAACACTCAGTCCAATGAGTAAGAAATAAATATTTTCAAAACTCATTGTTCAGACATGAGCATGATAAACACTTCTGTTCTTTAAAATCTGATTTCTTACTTTATGTTGACTTGATGTATTTCACTTTATTTCGTCTTTTACCCTGAATGACAAATGGTACAGAGTTGAAAACTGTGCTGGATAACAAAATAGGAAAGTGCGAGGAGCCACATGAAGACAGCCGAAACCAGTAATCAAATTATGTCTACATTTCCCACAAAACGATTTCTCTAATTAGATTGTTGGAAACTGAATCCATCTGCACTCGGAAGAGCAGAACAAATGTCAGTGGTGAAACAAGACTCGAGAACCTAGGGCTTCTAGATCAATATCCGTCATGAACCATGTAATAATGGTAACCACATGTTGGTTTGAAAACTATGTAGTTATAATGTAAAATGTCAGACATTTAAAGTTAATTTAATCTCAAACTGGGTATAAGTTCGACATAAGTTGGAGCAAAGAATCAAATTTCAACAATACGACTCAGATGAGCTTCCTTATGCCTCATTTTACAAGTGCAGGTGTCAAGAAGATCCTCTGAGGAAACAATCTAATTTTGACTCAGCTGATCGTCTTAAATGTGATTACGTGAATGGGAGACAGCCATCAGCAGACAAAGTGACTCAGCTGTTAAATCTAAGTGTGTGGGTTAAAACCATCATGATCCACACTGACAGCATATCGATAAACACATGTTGTTCCCTCCAATGAATAGATAAAAACATGATTGTGATTTAGATTCTCTTATATTATTGCAGAATTAGACTATTTTCCCCACAGATTTTCAATTTCAAATCTCTAGTTTTTGCTCATTTAGCATCAAAGTTATGTTTACCTTTTTCAGGGAGCTGATTAGTTTCAGGATCGTTCCATTCCCACTGCATATTCCAGGGTAGAAACCAATTACCAAGGTAGTAATGAATAAACCTGGTTAAGCAGTAATATTTTTGGTATCACCCTGCGTCTTCAGGGTAGAGCTTTATAAAGAAAGAGTCCGATGCATTCCTGTTTTGGTAATTATCAAACAATATGCCCTCTTCAATGGGATTTTTAATAACTTTCTCCACATATATTCAAGTATTCATTATGAACAATTTCACTGAAAAAGAAGCAAAATCAGAAAAAAAAAACTTGAATAAATGTGCACCACCTGGTAAAATTTTGTTAGATCACCCTTTGATTTAATTTTGACCTCGATACTTTAGTTGGAGTTCATCAGCATTCTGCATTTTGTTTTGGCAATACATTTTGAAAAAGTTCTCAAATACCTTTAGTATTTGTGGCGAAATATTTATTCTTTGTTTCATCAAACCAAATCACATTCTCCCAAAATATTTGTGTTCTACTTGTACTCTGCACAGAAACACAAATCACCTTATTAACAACTGGAAGCAAATATTGAGGATTTAAACTCTATCACAGTATCAAGAACTCATACAGACGTAATTGAGTTTAAGCACAATCGTTTTATTGGTTTTAAACCACAAACTTTGAGATCAATTATCTGTGATTCATTTTGAGTTGAACACAATTTCACAGCATTCCTGTTCTGAGGCACAAAAAAACTTAAAAGCTGGGGCACGTTGTGTTCAATGCTCTTTTCAGACACCTCTGTATTATTTTAGCTCTATTAAACATTTCCTCAGAAGTCGGAGTTCATTTTATTTCACTGAATAACTTCTGTTAAAAACATACAGAAATGACACTTTTAATTTTAAGCTTTTTGTTTTTCTCCCAAACATACACACTCAAAGTTTGATGTGGATGAACCAAAAGCAGACATGATGATCCTTTAAAAGATACAATTTTAAACACAATCTTTCTATATATAAATTCACTATGTTTTGCTTCTGGTATGTTAATATAACTTTTTTTAGTAGATCTGTTAAAAGATCAACAAAAAATACTCATGGAGAATTTGAAAGTGCTGGTGCATGTTTAAATGCACAATTTTATTTATTTTGTTTTTGGTTAGAGTGTAGAAGTCTTGAAATAAGCATAAACCAAAAAAGAAAAGTGAAAATGCAAAAGTTAACACAGCAGAGGGTGTTTGGAAAGATTATGAGCTTTTCATTCTTGGAACTCAAGTATGAAGCAGAGAAACAGCACAAACAATTCAAACGTTCAAGCATTATTTATTTTCTGACAATCTGAAATTGATACAAATATATAAATTCAGCTGGAAAATAGACAAGAATTTAACCATATTTACACTCCACCTGTTTCTCCTTGCTATCAAACAGTCCTTATGATTATTGATTATGGGATCAATAATCCTAAAACCTGATTTGACAGCTGCTGAGCTGCATTGGTTTCAGCTCTCAGTGTTACACAGATCAACTGTGGAAGGAATCGTCACTCTGTGTCCCGTTTCAGTGCCTGCTCTGGCTGATCTGAGGGCTCATCTCAAGCAGCCAGTCGATGGTTTCCTCCAGGAATCTCATGTTGTAGTGGGAAGCTATGTTTCGAAACACTGCGGTCTGCTCGGAGAAGCTCTTTAAATGGAAAAAGATCAGCGTCAATAGGACTCATTATACACTTTAGGACTAAAATTGTTAAACATGTCTGAGATCGGAAACCTTGGCTGAGAAGGTCAGGTCAAAGTTTCCGGCACACGCACAGTAAAGGGGCATGTTGGCTTCTTTCACCCCTTTGCATTTGGTGCAGACCTAAAAATCATATTTACGTTGTCAAAACGAGTCAAGTGAGAAATGAGTCAAACACGCAGACGCTTCACTGGCTTAACAATTTGGGGAGCATGAGTACTTTGATTCTAACATGGTATGTTATAACGGGTCCCTACGCAGTTTTTATGTCGAAGTTACACACTTTTCCAATCTCATATTTCTAGAGTTTTCAAACCATTTTAACCCAAAGCACCAACAGAGAAAAGATCAGCAGAAATTTATGAAATGTATTCAGATTCACACTTTCAATATGGTGCCTGCAAAAACCAGTGAAGAAGAGAGAGGGGACAGATGGATGAAGAAATGAATGGTTGGATAATGAATTAACAGATGAATAGATAATGCAAACAGATGAATAGGTAGCCGAACAGAGGATTGCAAGAGTGGAGAAAGGGAGAAAAAGACGCCTGGGTGGCTGGAGAACAGTATGAAGGGATAAATAATGGATGGATGAAAGAATACACAGATGGAGAGATAAATTATAAGAAAACGGGCAAACAAATGACCAAGGGACAAACTAGTCATGGATGAATAAGTGATCAAGGAATGGATGAACGGACAAACAGGTAAACTAATCGATGGATATAACATTAACATCACGGTAAAGAGAACAGAGTTTGTAAATACTAATATTTTTTCCATGCTTCCTTTTTCCACATTTATCCAAACCTTGAAGAAGTCAAATTATAGATACTAAAACTACTTTCACTGAAAGGTGGATTAGACACAGATATTTTATCTGTCCCCAGGGTAACCTTTTATTCAAATTGATTATTAAGGAATTAAATTTATAATACCAAGAACATAATCATAAAAAACAAGAAAAACAGCTATTAATGGGGCTCCTGACAAAACATAAAAACTAGAGATTTATTTAAAAAAAAAAACAAAGTCTAGTTGGAGTTGAGCCGATGATTTGACATGTTTTACTCACCAGATCCTGCAGAGTGTAGCTCATAAGTTTCTTCTGCAGAGCATCCACCAAGGCCGTCTCAATAGACTCAGTTTCATATTGCATTTGGCAATTTGAGCAGAACCATTGAGGTAAGACCGACCCATCCTAAGACCAGAACAAAGTTCTTCCAGATATTTGTCTCCCCAGCTGTAAATGTTGTTACAAATCTATAATTTACCAGTGCGACAGGCACTACGTACCTGTGCTACAGTCGGGTCCTTGCAGAGGTCGAGGTCCCGACAGAAGTTGCAGTGGTGACAAATGACTTCTGGCAGTATGTAGGAGTTACAGGGGTCACGAAACTGAGCCTCCTCCGAAAACTCTCCGACATCCACGAGACGCAGGAGGTCTCTCTTTAGTTTGTTCACCTGATTCATGATGTTGGCATCAAGCGAAAGGACCTGAAGATGTAAAAGGCAGAGAAGAAGGTCAACAAATGGGACATCGGTTGTATTTCTAATTATTCAGTAATAAATGAGAGCAAAGCTCCCTCAGATTTTCTATTTGAAAATTTCACTTTTCAGGCTTAATTTTTCAAGTTATTTTTTTGTTAGTTTTCAAATCATTCAGGATATTTTAGTATAATATGGGTAGGGAAGTGTTTCAAATGGGTATTTTATTGCTTTTCCAGCATCTAAACTGAAATAGGCCATTTTAATAATTGCAACACTTCCACTGTAAAATCTGGACTTGAAAATCAGATTCTAATCACTGACACTTATTTTGTTTATTTAAAAAAATAGAGAGTTTTACAGAAACTACTGCGCCAAAATAAAAATTTAAATGCCAAAATGGCCTTCAGGATAAAATACCCTGCAAAACTGACCTTAGTTTTATTTAACATTTTCTTTGGAAAATCTCCACAGAAAACTAAAACACTAAAATAATCAACATACGAGTTTTAGTGTGGCACTAAAACTTGATGGTGTCCTTTATTTAGATAGTTAAAGGACACAATCTAAATAGAACAACATGTAAAAATCTTCTCATTTTTAAGAAGTGCACAATTCTTATGTCTTAGACCATGAAAAATAAAATGGGGGAAAAAAATATATATTTTCCAGTCCTGGGAATCCCTTGAGAGAAGTTTTCAAAGAAATGTCTGCACTGCAGACATCGTGGTACTCAGCCTACCTGACAGACGTATTTGACAAACTCCAGTGCCGGATTGTTGAGCGGCAGGTGGGAGCCGGGCAGGACAGGAAACATCTCTGAGGCCTGGGTTACATTCCTGGTCCCAGTCACCTTTTTCTGGATCTTCTGGGTGATGGTGAAAATGTTCTGTGTCAGCTCGCTGGTCACATACTCCTGGGAGAAGGAGATCATTCCTGAAGGAAAGGAAATGAGACATCTTGAGAAATTAATCATGTCTTTAGTAACTGAAGCTGCCTCCTGAACGGACTCTTACCAGGAAGCGCACTCAAGTCCCCGACTGCCTGCTGGGAAGCCTGGCTGCCTGCGCGCCTCTTGACTGGCGTGGTTCCAGGAGCATTACGTCTCAGCTCCTCTTTCATACTGTGGTAAACTGCAGCTATGTAGGCTGGAATGGGAAGGGAGAATTACTAAAATAGATTAAAAGTTCAAGAGGGAACATGTCTATATGTGTAGATGTTTGTTTTCGTTTTACCAGACACAATCATGAGGAAGTATTTCTGACAGGAGGCTGTTTGGGGGAGATAATGCATGACATTCCAGTTGCTCTCAATTAGCTCTTCAACCTCATCAGTCTCTGCATCGCCATCATCTTCCTCAGCATCGTCCTCATCTTCACTGCCCTCTTCATCTTCCTCTCCTTGTTTTATTTCCTTCTGTTTGGCTCCTTCCTAAAAAAACAACAACACATCATTGCTAACCATGTCAAAGATCATGACCTTTAAGCTCACGAAGTGCAAAACTTCGCTGTTGTAAAAAATAGTGACCAAACTCAAAACTCAAATCTTCTTCCGATCAGTGAACAGACAAAAACACTCTTCGTTGTGGAACTTGTTACAGAAAGAAGACTCATAGTTAGCTGGGATAGTTTTTAAAATGAAGCTATTTTACGGGGCACCGTATTTTCTACACATGAAGATCAACTAAACATTGATACTGGAGAGCTAACTTCGGGTTTTGCCAGTCATTTTGCTCCTTCACCATTTTTTATTTTTTTCCAGTTTTAGTCTTTAACACTGCACTTTTAATAATACAAAAGAAGTTTACCCTTTTTAAGTGAATATGTCCATGATTTTGTATACTTAGAGTGACTTATATGTATTCACGTAGTGTTTAATTGATAATTTTTTCATTTAAGGTATTTCAACATGTGACGTTTAAGATACTTGGAAGACTTTCCTGAGTACTAAACAGGAATGGCTATGGAAAGAAAAAGAATCAAGCTCCCTTTCCTGGTTAGCAGGATAAGAAATTAAATTAATTTCATAAAAGGTTTCATGAAAGTGTGACAAGGTCTGAATTACAATAAAACAAAGTTACATGGATATCTCACCTCTCCGTACAAGACGCTGGAAGGCAGTTTTCCTTTCACACCGCCGTAGTTAGATGGGTCCATCCACAATAGGAACTCCCAACAACGTGAGAAGGAGATGGACAGAGAGTGGAAGATTTCTCTCGAATGTATGCTAGAAGAGAAGCAGATTGACCAACATTTCCATCGCTTATAGACAGAGATTAAGAAACAAAAATATCCAACCTTTAAATAAGTTTTTGCACTTTTAGTTATTGAGAAAATATTACAATTGAGTATTAAGAGGTTTCTTCCAGTTAAAGGAGAGTTTTTCTTTCCATCATCGCTCAGTGTGCAAGGCATTACTGCAAAGCTAACGGGGAACCCACTCTAGGGCTGAAACGATTCCTCGGAGTACCTCAATTATTAAAATTCCTCGAGGAAAACTGATCTGCCTCGAAGCCTCGTTATATTATGTGTTATTATTTAGCCCACTGTTTACAAAAGCTAAGTGTTAGCAGCATAACGTCCAGTTTTCAAGTTCGGCCTGGGAGGATTTTACCGAGTCATGATAATGTCTGGGTTTTTGTCTTTGTCCTGGGGACCAATAAGCATCTTAAAATGACGGCAGCGATGCCTGGAGTCCGGCGGGATTATTTATACAGATAAACGGA
>CAEGAE010063441.1:0-115825 GCA_903067095.1 Girardinus metallicus | reverse complement strand
TTTTGGACTGTGGGAGGAAGCCGGAGAACCCGGAGAGAACCCACGCATGCACAGGGAGAACATGCAAACTCCGTGCAGAAAGACCGGGAATCGAACCCAGAACCTTCTTGCTGCAAGGCAACAGCTCTACCAACTGCGCCACTGTGCAGCCCCCATTTCAGAACATCAAACCAATTTAAATATTAGTCAAAGACAACACAAGTAAAGATCAAATGCAATTTTTAAATGAAAAAAAAAATCTAAACCTACATAGTACTATGTGAGAGAGATTTCAACCAACACCAGATAATTTGCTGAGCCACCATTAGCACAAACGGCAGATATCAAGAGTTTGCGATAGCTTGCAATGAGTCTTTTGCAGCGCTTTGGAGGAAATTTGGCCCATTGCAGAATTGTTATAATGCAGCTGCAATGACCATAATGTCCCCATTACGGTCTGTTCCCCGCTATTGTAGGCGTGAGTATTGACAGGACTGTAGGCTGCCATCATTGCTTCAATGATGTTGTTTGCAGCTACACCAATGGAAAATCTCCAAGTTATGATTTTAATGAACTCAAATAAACCCAAATATTATTGTTGGCCCAAACATAATGAAAACAGTCTAGATTAGAAGATGATTTTTGCTTTGCATATAAATATATCTATATATTAGTTGTTGTTTTTTTTCAACATGAAACTTTTTGGATTTAAGTACTGCTGTCAAAAGATGTAAACCAATATCCACTTATGAATTTTATTTAAAAGAAAATTATAATCACAGAATACAATGCATATTACACCAGACTAATATTATGGAGATCTTGTGCTAACCGACCAGCACTAAGCTTTAACTCTGACAGAGTTAGAGCTGAATCGTTTCTCTCTTCTTCATTGCTGCCTGTTCCCCAGACAGACGAGCGTCTTACAGAGCTACGAGATCACGGTCATTCCCCTCCAAAAGTTCATTCATGTGTTCCTGGTGCTTCTTGTGATTGACTGTAAACAGGCCATTCATGCTCAAATCCTCCCCTTTGGATGAATTCAAACTGTGTAAAGAACAATGGGGCAAAGCAATACTACAACAAACTCTTGATGGCACTAATTTCCACCAAGCAATTGAGCCACACAAGGAGTTCCTGTGTTTAGTTTGGCAGGGATCCTTTTTCACTCGAATGCAGGAGGGTTTAGAAAGCAGTTTTTCTCTATAAATAAAATCATCGTTGAAAACCTTTTTGTATTTTGTACATATTATTATTCACTGATGCTAAAAGACATTTAATCTGACACATTTAGGTCTGCCAAAAAAAAACAAAAAAAAAAAAACAGAAGGAATGTACAAGGGGGAATAACTTTGAATGGTACTGTGCAGGACTTTCCCTTTTGATTTTGCATATTAGGTTAAATTTATAAATCATACTTTTACAGAGCACTGTGTGTGACCCCTCAAAGAAAAGTGTTGCTGGTTTACTGACTACTAATTCCAGCTCGGGAGGCCTCAACCCCGCAGAGTTATCAACCACTGAGCAAAGAGAAGCAGAAGAAGGGGATTTGTCAAGGAAAGACAAGGTGAAAATGACATTTATTCATTTCGGCTCTCAAATAAGGTTTTTAAAGTGACATATAATTTTTTTTATTCACTTTGATTTTTTTGTTCATGTTGAACACATTTACTTTGTAACTTTTTTTCTCAACATCGTTTTATTAAGTTTGTTTTCTATTAAAATATACAAAAACCCACCTGACCCAGCTAGCAAAAATGAGAAATCACAGTGCAGATTTTTTAAAAATTGACTGTACAAGGAAGTTAAGACATTTCGTCTTCCTGATGCGTATCACTACTGAGCTGGAAGTGTCCCGTTGGCTCAACTGGCACATCACTGAGTCAAAGAATTGAATAATACTGTCTAGATTGTGATCAGTAGTTTAAGGAGCTGATATTAGCCACCTAGTAAACTGAAATAAATATAAAAACATCTGAGGATTAGGTTGTAACATGAGCAATGATTTATTCCTAACAGTATCTGAAAAAGCTGCATATGCAGGAGAGAGCTGTTGAAGAAGTGAAGTTAGCCATCAAGCCTTTCTACCAAAGGAGAGACATCAACAAGGACGAGTACAAAGAGATTCTTCGTAAAGCTGTTCAAAAGGTGAGTCAAAAATAAATGTAAAACTCCTTTTGAAAAAATATTTTGTAATTCAGTATTATTAATTAATTTTTTAAGGGATTCTTATACGATTATCTTTTATTTCTGGTCACAAGGTGTGCCACAGCAAAAGTGGGGAAATCAACCCAGTGAAAGTGGGAAATCTGGTCAAGGCGTATGTGGAAAAATACAAACATGCAAGGAAACATAAAAAAGAAGAGGATTCAGTAAAGGTACCTGAGGATCAGAGTGAGCCAATAAAACTATCTGACAGTCCATAAGAAACCATAAACACTCATGGACACTCACATCCCCAGCTTTGTCTTCTATATCTCAAGCAACCCCAAAAGAGCAAACTGAGATGAATACTCAGTTGTGGAATAGTTTCTTAAATATTTGCTTAATGTATGTATTACGTTCTTTAAAAGTGGCTTGAATTACCCATTTGTGTCTTCATCTGGGGTCGTCTCTGACTAAAAGTGATTGTTGTGTGTTGTCCAGCTGAGAAACATTAAACTCGAACCCTCAGTTTTGCCTTAAAGAGGCAAAATTTCAAGACCATCCCATGGAAATATAAATCAGGTAGCCTTCTCCTTTATCTGCCATTTCACTCTGAGGATAAAGTTTTTTTGGCTTCATGTTGTATATGGGTGTTATTTTTTTTCTATACAGAAAATTTGTTATTTATAAGTGACAAAACTAAATGTCTATCCTCAAGTGGTGAAATTATGCAGCTGATGCATATTCATGACATTTGTCACATTACGGAAAGACACCGATATGCAATTTTGTAGAAAAAAAACTTACCTGAATCTCAAAAGAATTTTAGATTCAGTTGTAAATAGTTTTGATATAAATACCCAAGGGATTCTTCCATCCGTTTTACCTGTTGTGAATACTTGCCGTCTTTGAATTTTTGCTTTTTTTTTTTTGAATAGAGCATATTTAAGTTTTGTAATTGGAAGCCGGTGTTGTCTTCCATGTCTAACTCTACTAAATGTAGTTGAATGAAGGAGAATTGTATACGAGGTTTGTAATATTTGTTAATTTTTTATTTTGGTGGGTTTGGAGGCCACCGGGGGTAACACCAGGTCTACGGTTTGTTTCAGTCCATAACAGAAATATAGGAAATCAGTTTTTAGAGTCAGTTTTTTTTTGTCATCAGTTGTAATAAAAAGAACAATTTCTTTGAATAAATAAAACTTAATTTGTCTATTTATTTTAGTTTTTAACTAGTTGACAACATTTTCACAGGGCATAATATGGATGTAATAGTTAGAACGACTAACTTTTTCAACCTTCCATTTCTTTCTAAATGTTTATCCACTTTTTATCTAAGCCTACTGCATTCGTGTCTCGTATTTTCTTTAATATTTTTGTTTCATTTGGAGCTGTTTGTGCTCTGTGTTCAGTAATTATTGACTAAGTTTATTGGCATTGATGTATTTGTTGGTGAGGTCAGCTTATACACCTTTGCACATGTTGTAAATATTTGTCGCTAGAGGTGCAACTGAAGTACACATGCCTTTTGCTAGCAACATTAAGATTTTAACCCTTCTGCAGCAGATAAAGGCTTACTGAATTTGTTCTAAACTTAGTTTGTCTCAGTCTTAACTTAGCTTTTTCTTTTTAAAATATTCACAGCAAAACACATGTTGAATTGTTGCATCTACTGTTCATTAGTTGCTTACTGTAAAAATTTACTGGCTGCGTTGTTGGACTTTGTTTTTACAACCTGTGTATATAGGCTTCATAAAGCCAGGGACCTGGAATATGGAAGAGGCTAAAAGAAAAGGTGCTCCTCCTTCTCTCAATGTTTTTGATTTCTGTTCAGTTAACTTGATTGAAAAGGCTGCGTGATTTTCAAATGGGACACAAATAAAACTGTGTAATTTAAAAAAAATGCCATTTTTTTTGGTCATTTTAAGTTCCAGTACCAGATAGTGCATCCCATGTTAATACTGCTGGTCATATTATTATGGTGTGAAGCAGTAGTATCAGAAGATGCCAACACTTTGCCCCATTTGATACTTTGCTCCTCATTCTTAGAGCGAGGGGTAGGGCATCCTAAATGCTTCTGTGGTGCAGAGTGGCTTTCTACCTTAAAAAAAACAGCTACATTTGCAAATGAACCTATAAAGGTTAATATTTATCCAGTTTGCATATTTTTACTGGCACAAGCACACTATTGTAAAGTGTATATTCAACTGCTGTGATATATACAGTTTGATAGCTTAAAATTAATTTTAAACTATGAAGGAAAAGACCAAAAATTGTATATGAACCAAAGACTCAGAGCCACCTTTGAGCTATCAGAATCAGTACCTGAACTAAAGAAGATAAAGTGACCTCACTAGGTCAGATACAGGTCTTCCTGTTACTCTGGTGTTTTCCTCACCTCAGTCTCTCTCAACTTGGTCAAGTCTCTAGACAAAAGTTTTTAACCTGCCAAATGCAGGAGCGGAGGCACAAAATCCTGCAGGAACTTTACACAACAATAGATTAGCATTAGATTGTAGATACAAACAAAAAACACTTAACTGAATTTTGAAAGTTTGAATGTCATTTTTTGGCCTATGATGGCCACATCTTTTGTTTGAGAGTTTCTATAAACTTTGTTTTATGTCCACAATCTCAGCTCCTTGTAAAAGAGTCATTCTGGGATATTATGTTTGATACCCAAAGATTAATGAGTCTGTATCACCTAGGTCACAAAGAAAAATAGAACTAAAAACATCGTCAGAACCAGAACTCACACACACAACATCCCTTGCTCTCACTTCTGCCTTCTGGAAGCCATTACAGAAGTGTGAAAGCAACAACTAACTTTTATCTCCAGGCTTTCTTGCTTTTCAACACATTGTTCTTTAAGGTTTTTGGTAGTTGTTAATGCATGCAAATACTTTTTTTTTTTAATATATTTTAATTTCTGACTTCTTTGAAGTTGTGTTGAGGGGAGCTTGTGTAGTATACGTTTTATTGTCGAGTTTTTTTTTCTGGGCATAAGTTATTTCTATAATTATTTTAAAATTGCCCATTTCAACATTTAATCATTTCAAATATACAAACATTTAGAGTTGAAAATTGTTATTGTAAAAGTTTGTCTGAACTTTATGTACAGTAACAAAGAAAACCACAGATTCTTGGCAGTTTTTTTTATTTTACCATTTGAAAACTGTTAATATATTCAGTTAGATACAGAAAATAATAATCTAATATATTTACATTTTACATAGTTTATAAACTCTTTTGGGTAGAACTGTATTGGAATTGCAGTTAGGCTTCTGATTTGCTATTTACAAGCACTCTGTTTTATTACAGAGGTAATAAAACAGACATGATTGTAGCTTATCTAAAAACCAATACAATTTTTTTCTGAAATTGGACACTGAAAAACAAATTAGCATATAAGTAAAAAGAGAATCTTAAATGTGCAGGAATTGTGTACAGGTTTATTTTGTAACAAGGAGACTTTCTGCTTTTGTAGTGGTTTAAGTGTCAGTGTTTCAATAGTGCAAACAACAAATGAAAAGGAGATGAGCTGTGTTTAATCTTGCCTTAATTGTAAATAGCCAGTTAACTTTCTGCACTTTAACTTATTCAGCAGTTATCACTTTGACTAGAGATCAGTGAGAAATCAAGTTTCCAGTCTGATCGATGAAAGGCACTCCCATGGTTAGTTGCTCTTCAGGTCCTGGTAGAGAAAACACAGAGCTGATGAGGTCAAAGAGGCTGTTGTGTGAAATCTGCAGGCTGATGTTGGCGCTGTGAAGAGATGAAGCGCCCTCCATCTGGGCCATGTCATGAAAATATCGACAAATTAGAGGCACCACCTGTAAGCGTAAGGGATGAACGTTAAATCACTTTACTGACTGAAGAAGGAGGAAACGGAATAAGCAGTAAAGTCTTACTTTCACAACGACAAGCTTTTTTTCCAGCGGTTTTCCCTCTGGAAACTTCTCTCCAAAGCACATGTTGATGGTGTATTCAGGAGAGCGGCCATTGTTCTCCTTGAAATGTTTAAGCTCTAAAAACACAAACAGAAAGCTGGGTTTAAGTCAGTGCTTACTTAATGAAGTCCAACAGAAATGACAAATGTTACAAAATTCAAAAAGGATGGATAGTTCAAACCAACCATTAACATATTTGTCAAAACTGAGGAGCTCCACCACTGTGTTTTTGGGCAATTTTTGGGGGTTTGGATGAGCTGCGTTGGGGTCGCTGGTACTGGCAAACACGTGGCAGTTGTCATGCCTCCTGGCGTAGATACCGGTCTCCTGTACCTCCAAGAGCAGGCCTCGCTGGATGCTGTTCAGTATGCGGTTGGTGTATTCAATCTGGGGCACAGAAAGATGTAATCAGAACAACAAATTCCTTATATTACGTTTGTCCACACTGCATGTCCTGGCCTTCCCTCATGGAGACTGAAGAAAACCATGCACATAACTAAGAAACAAGAGGGAAATTCAAAAGAAACGCTGGGATTTTTCAGCAGTTGGAGCTCTTTGTGAGTTCTTTCAAATCCAGGAATCTTTTTTGCATTTTAAATTTCCATTTTAAAACACAGAAGTTCAACAGAAAGTTTTTACAGACGCTGTCCAAGGAAAATGTTCTCTTTAACTAATCATATCAAATGAGGTATCCAATTTCAAATGAACAGATTTCCTTTTCAGTTGTCTTGATTGTTTAAAAAAGTCTGTCTTCATTTCAAACCAATGGTTAGCAAAACTAAATCAAAACTATTGTAGAACGGTTTGAAGAACATTGGACTAATCTTTGCTAGTAGGTATGAAAGAGTAAAGTGATGATACAAAATCATGGCAAACTAAGAGCCCATCCAATGTCAGTGAATGTAAAGATGTACCTGTTTGTGGTCCAGCAGGCCCTCAGTTGAAGGAAAGCAGAGATGAGAGGCATTGAACTTGGGGTCCTCGCTGTGGTAGTGGAGCTGAAGACGGTTAGTGTGTAGAGTTGTCTTCAGCATTTCTTTCTTCCTGTAATGAATGGAGATCTCCAGATCGTACAGACTGGATTGCTGAGGTGAACTGAGGACCGGGGAAGCATTTACTGCTTGGAATATAAAGAGATAAAATTAATAAGGGTCACAATGCAAATGTTTATGCTATTATAAACATGTTTTAGTCTCTTTTATCAAGCATACCTTGATTGTAGGCTATCTGATCGGCTGGTAAATATTGCGGAAGGTCCTCAGTTGCAGTTGGATAACTGAGAACAGGATTATTATGCCGTGTCCACAACTGCTCTTCTGTTTAGAATGAAAGATTGTTTAAGATTGTTTACTTAATCTTCAACATAAACACCTCTGATAAATGTAATATTATCTTTTACATATAAGTTTTACCTGCTGATTGGTTGCCAAGATGCAGGGCCATGAAGTCCTGTTGCAGATTGTGCTAGATGGGGAGAACAAAATATTATGTTACCATTTAAGTACCAGCCTGTATGTGAATATTTAACTTGTTAACAGAAGTGAAACTGCACTTCAGGTAATCTTGCACCTCATTTCCTGTGGGAAAATACTCCGTGGTTGGGCTGAATATATCTGGAGTCATGTCAGATTCCTCCTGGGAATCTTGCATTGGCAAACCTTCATAGTTGCCTGCAGTTAAAGAAAAAAGACAATCCTGCTGAGTTTTGTCTTAAACAAACATTCTCCACATCCTAAGGTCAAATAGGTACTCACTGTCAGTGTTCATAATCTCGTAGATTTTATGAGGGTCATCTTGATTCTTGGAATTATCTGTGACCATCTTGAAGCGCTGAGACAGGTTGTTAAGAGCACAGCGGAAGTTGGTTTTCCATCTGGCCTTGTCATTGGGGAACTCGTTGATTTTCCCACTAGCCACTGCCCAGGCCTGTGGACACACACATCCAAAGCATCAGACACAGAGCAGGTATTCTCTTGACATTGTAGATAAACAGCTTTTTATGTCTGGATTAAAAAAGCTGGGCTAAATATGTTAATATATTTACACACATTAATTATATCCACCTATATATGTATGCATATGTCTTACCATATATATACCAGAATCATAAAAAATACTTCAGCTGCTGAAACATACCCGGAATATTTTACTATCCTCATCGTTGCAGTCTTTCCTGGAGTTGTGCTTCCACGGCACTCTGAATTTGTTTTGATCCACGTAGCACAGCCCCATGTACTGGCCTGTCTCCACTTGCTCGATGAGCCAACTGGCAAACTGAGGCTTGGGTGGACTGTGAGGAAACACGACAGATCCGTATTGTTCAGAGAAGCAACTAAACAAAAGGCGCCAACACATGGAAGTGAGAGAATATGCAGAGAAAGCAATATGCAGGTACATCTATTATGAACTCTGTACATTAAAAAAAATAAACGACTCCACAAAAAACATCACTAGTTCAAAATACCCAATAAACAAACAAGTTCAAAATAAATAAAATAGCAAATGCCCAGAGCAGAAAAGCAGATGTTTCATCATACCTTTGCATTGTGCCGCAGAGATATTAATATTGCTGTACAGTACTACCAGCTGTACTAGTTTGTCTCGGTAATTTTGCAAGTTTTATACACCCACATCTATGACGTGATGGGGTTTTGACTATGGCAGGCAATTTTAACATAAAATTGGTTTCGCCTGCCTATAATTACGTTTTAGATGTCTAAAACTGAATTTTGACTAGACGCAACTACTTTTGACTATCCTGAATAGTAAGTTAAGATATTTACATTTATATTATGACTAGTGAGAATAATGATTTACGATATTTTCAACTGCATTTTGACGAGTCAAAATTCCTTTCAAGATATCTCAAATGACATAACTCATTTCACGGTCACACATCTTTATTTACAATTTAACTCCAACGCAATTTTTTAAGAATTGCTAGGTCGACCCTTTCTACTGCCACTGAACTGTCCAAACAGTTGCCTGCA
Organism: Girardinus metallicus; assembly: GCA_903067095.1. Taxonomy (NCBI): domain Eukaryota; kingdom Metazoa; phylum Chordata; class Actinopteri; order Cyprinodontiformes; family Poeciliidae; genus Girardinus; species Girardinus metallicus. The sequence goes on along the minus strand of CAEGAE010063441.1, from coordinate 106,761 downwards.
GAATTGTGGGTGCCCTACATAAAAACTTGTCAGAAAACGCCTTCGTGCACTTGAAGACTGCTTCAGAAATTTGCAAAGATTTTCTCGTTTAGTCACTTGCGACAAACACAATGCACTTAAAAAAGGCTCTTAAAAGCTAAAAGTAAATTGAAGCCTCCATACAAATCAATAGTAAATTTGACGTCAATTATAATAGTCAGAATGCAGTCAGAGACATCTTAATTTACTAATATATATGGTCACTCATAAGCCAATTTCACATATCTTGAACGTGAGTGCGGTGAAATCGATTTTATGTTAAAACGGCCTGCCATAAACTCCCCCTTTTAAAGGAGTGGCATCCACTCAGAAGTGAAGACAGTACACACCGGATGCAGAACAGCCTGAGCTCCTTGCTTTATAGGAAACTGAAAGTTTACTTGCTGATCGTGTTTCATCACATTGAGGGATTTCCTTGCTCATCTATTTTTTTCATCGCCACACGTCCCAGAGTATAATCCTATCTTTTTCAACCATTAAAGCGCCACTGGAATTTACTTTATCTTGAATTGGACTGAGATTTACAGGGTTTTATTTTTTAAGAATCGAGGTCCGAGTATTTGTTTTGAGTTTCAACTATAAGACTTGATTCCTTAAATAAAATCATGTGAAAATCCAAGTTAAAACATTTAACTGGACTATGTAATACTAATTTAAAGGCACATTTGATGCAAGATTGTGACACCTCAGTAAAAAAATTAAGTTTCAGGTGAAAGCTTTAAGAAGAAGCTTTACCTTCATAGACCAGGTGTACCTTTAGATCCTCGCAAAAATGGTGTGCCACAAAACCACCCAGTTCCACAGAATTCAGACAACTCTTTTAAACATTTATGTGGTCCTGACAATTTCAGTATCTGAATCATGCAGGTGTGAACTTGTCATGAGACTGAATCAGAGAGAGGGAGTTGTTTTTAGAGAAACAACATGAAAAACCAACTGGTTTTGCTCCTTGATCCAAATTGGACACCACTTCCTCTTTCTAGATTTAGAATTTCATCTCAGCATAGTACTGCTTCTTTTTTGCTCTATATTTCACAGCTTAAGCACAAAAATGAGGAAAAGGTCAAACGTCAGGTTCCTATGTCCTCAAAGTCACTGCTGTGACTCCACTTCATCTTATTATTTTGCATCCCAGGGGAAACACCTTCCTCTATGAATCATGTTTCATTGTGTCCTGACCGCAAGCTGCGTTAGAGAAGATATTTCCACCTCACTGTGTAAGGACAAGAGTTCTCAGACGTACAAATAGCCTAGAAATGTGTCAGGAATAGGGAAGCGATACAAACTCTATAAAGGAACACTTCCATTTTTGTGGTCACTGGAAATAATATGCACGCTATTCAAACAGCCCCTCCAAGAGGAGAAAAGCCCCCAGTGGAGTTGTGGAACATTGTTATAGCTTTCACATATTGCTAATTTATTATGCATACACAATGTTAACACAGTGGAATACAAATGTATTGAATTTTTCTACATTTTGTCACATTATAGCCAAAAATGCCAATGGCAGATTGAGCATCCATCCATCCATCCATTTTCATTACACCCTTGTCCCTTAGTGGGGTCTGGAGGGGTGCTGGTGCCTATCTCTACCCACGTTCAGGGTGAGAGGTGGGGTACACCCTGGACAGGTCACCAGTCTGTCGCAGGGCACAGATTTAGCATAATTGTGAAAATGATATCTGTTTTACTTTATTGAAAGACAGCTCTGGCTCCATTTGGAAGGAAACCATGAACTTTAATGTTCAAGTCTAACGTCTGTCCAGTCTCAAGTCTTTTGTAGACTCTCATAGGTTTTCTTCCAGGGTTTTTCTTTCTTTAACTTCATCCATTGTCTCATTCAGTTTGACCAGGTTCTCTTGCGCTGCTAAATAAAAGAATCCCAGAGTATAATGCTGCCATCACTATGTTTTACTGTGGCAATGATGGTGTGTACAATCTGTCACAAAGACCATGTAGGATGGAGGTCAAAAAGTTTAACTTTGCTCTCATCTGACCAGAGCACATTCTTTTACAGGTTTTCTGTGCCCTCTGTGTGTTTCTGGCAAACTGCCTTACTCTCCATTTTTAGATGATGATTGAGCATTGCTCCATGAACAAAACTATACAAGTTGTTGTTGAAAATAAACTAATCCTTTAAACCGTATGTTGATTTAAGCTGGCTTACGTGGTGCCAAAACCAAACACGGAAGTTATTTCTTAGAGGACAAACTTTCATTGTGCAGCTGCAGTCAGTTGTAAATCTTTCACTGTTTTAAGGGGATTTTTGCAGGGAATTATTAAAACATTCATTCATTCCTCTTCTAATATTGGCTCTATCTTCATCTATCATGTGCAGATTCCCCACTCAGCCACGCAATCTCAGTCAGCCAATCTTTGTCCTGCACGTGTCTATGAAACTGTGTGTGAACACACTCTTCACAAATCATCGGAAAGACTTGAGTCTAAAACAATACCTGCCTCTTACAACCCATTTAATTCCTGTAAACAGACACACCTTTACCTGTACCTACAAGCCTGGCAGGCTTCATGAGTCTATTTTGTACAGAAGTGAAACTAAGCTGGTCTTATTGTGATGGTAAATATGTCACATGGTGTCATATTACAGTTTAAACAGATAGAATCAACTGTTTCTTAAGACAGTGGAATGTTGCTCCAAGAAGATCACAGGTGTGAAAAGCAAACATTCAATTACAAGTAAAACTGACATTTTAACTAAGAAATTCACACCTTCTGGTAGCTTAATAAGATTTGTAAGGCTCGTCATTGTCATATTTAAAATTTAACCTGCAAAGGAATAACAGTATTCAGTTTCATTTGGCTCTCTTGTGATCAGGGTATTCAAATAAATGTCAGAAGAGATACCAACGCTAACAGCGTTAGTGTTGGTGTTGTTCCTGAGAGAATACTAAGAGAGTTCCTTAAGCGCCCCCTACTGGTGACAGGAGAGGGAGAACTCCTTCAACACGTGATATATACAGGGTATACCACAGATATGACACACAAGCATTTTATTACTATGGCTTTGAAAGAGTTTAAAGCACAGAGATTTCTTAATGTTTTCTTAAGAAACGTTGAAAATGCTTTTTAATACCTTTGTGGGGGCCGAAGCCTGGTCCTGGTTTCACTTTTACATCTGACATTAATGGACCTGGGGAGACGATTTAACAACCAGCAACAGGTAGAAATATCTCGTTCGCAACAGTGTGTAGATATATGTTTTTAGTATAGTTAAACCACCACACTTTGAGATTCATGGTCTAGAATTCATTTCACTTCGAATTGGATTATAATGTGTAATGTCTCTTTTAATCCACCAGAGGGTGTGAGAGACACATTTTTAGTTTTTGCCTGTAGAGCTGTAGCGCTTCCATGCTGACTCCCTACAGTGATTCTATGCACCAGAGACTTTAAAGCATAAACAACAGGTTTCTTGGTTGTTGTACGACAACACATGAAGAGTAAAAAAACAAACAAAGCAATAATTAGGGAATAGTCACATTTTGAAGGTAAGCGAGGAAAACTTGCAGACTATTTTTTTCCCATTCGACTGTCCAGTGAAATGTGGTGCTGAAATTCCACATCCGTGAAACCGGACTTTAGAACTGGGTTTTTTCGAAAACGTTTTTACAGCTATTTGAATTCAGCTGGACATGCTTTGAGTAGAGAAGTCACAGCTTTACTTGATCTACATACAGTTAATTTGATGTTTTGATTAACTTCTCATGTCGTCACCTTATTATTATTATTATATATTTTTTTTTTTTTGCGTTTTTGAGACACGCTTGCAACTTATTTTCTCTTTGCAAATTTGTCGCCTAGATACGACAGTGAGCGTCTTTGGTATTTATGATTGTAAATAGCTTCAGGAGAAAGATGGTCGAGGCTGGGGAGGTGGCGGCGGTCGTTGGGGTGGAGGCACTGATAATTTGAAGATGTGCCAGAGTTACAATGTTGGATTCAAAAGGCATTTCAAAGAACCGAACTATGCACTTTTTCCCTTTATTCCCCACTCTTTATCTTCTTTCTATCTGTATTTTTTTCTCCCTTTTTTTCTTTTCGCACGGTTGCAGGCCGTTTGAATCGACCAATGGGCCTTCAAGTTGGAGACATTGGAATGTAAATGAGCCCAGCGCGTGCTCCCGGCGCAGTGAAAGCTCGGGATTGTTTATTGAGCTCCCTGAGCCACGCGCCTGGCCCGAGGGGGAGTCGGGCTTGCTGGAGAATCACACAGCGGGGGCGGGGCATCGCCACGAAAAGCGTGCGTCTCCCCAAAAAGAGGGGTGTGGGTGGGGTGCGTGCTGGGGCGCGTGTTGAAAAAGAGGAGTGCTGCCAAAGTTTGGGTCAGATCGGCTCGTGGAGTGTAAGCAGTCAAGAGAGAGTTGGACGAGAGTTAGCCACACGGTCCCCACGCGAAGGACACGAGAGCTGAACACTGCCAACCCACTCACTTACTCTCTGAATTCATCACGTTAGAAGCTCTGTCAGCGAGATGGAAACTGCGACCATCACCACCACGCAGACGGCATTCACCTTCGGACGTGCCACCATCAGTCTGCACGCACCGGCCCAGGACGCAGCGGGACCCGCAGCGCACCCGAACGCCAGCGCGACAGTCGCCTTCCAGAGCAAAACCAAGGTGCTGAAGAGACAGCGCTCCAGCTCCCCGGAGCTGCTGCGCTGCAAGCGGCGCCTGAGCTTCAACGGCCTCGGCTACTCCATTCCACAACAGCAACCCGTGGCCGTGGCCCGGCGGAACGAGAGGGAGCGGAACCGGGTCAAGCAGGTCAACATGGGCTTTCAGACGCTGCGTCAGCACGTGCCGAACGGCGCCGCTAACAAGAAGATGAGCAAAGTGGAGACTCTCAGGTCCGCGGTGGAGTACATCAGGGCTCTGCAGCAGCTCCTCGACGAGCACGACGCAGTCTCAGCCGCGTTCCAGTGCGGGCTGCCGTCCCCGACGCTCTCCAACAGCTACTCCGCCGACCCGGAGTCGCCTCACTCCACCTACTCATCAGACGAAGGCGGCTACGAGCCTCTGAGCTCAGAGGAGCAGGAACTGTTGGACTTTACAACCTGGTTTGACAGATACTGACGCCGCCGGCGCCGCAATCAAACTCTTTTGGCATGAATCGGACTTCACGCAAGAAGTGCTGACACAGCTTTCTTCGGCCTGCGCGCTGTGCTTGCAGGTGATTTGTATCCCTTGAAGCTTCTGAGGGAGCAAAGCAATAGTGAGAAAGTGAGAGAGGGAGCATCCTGTCGCAGATAAATAGCGGCCACCTTCCCTCCCTCCCCCACTCCCCGAAAGAATGAGAGGAGCTGGACTCACACTGACGCGTGAAAATGTTGACGCTCTGTTTGATTAAGTGCAATTAAGCTGCGACGCAGCAGGATAAGTGCAGAGACGGTGCTGACATCCCTGCAGGAAACACGGACTGCCTTCCTCACCTGCTGCACTTTTTTTTTTTCCCCCCTCCTGGAAGATGACGCGTCAACGGACTTTTTTTCAGTTATGACGTAGTAGCTTGCATTTCGTAACACTGTAACATAGGACAAAATGTTTTAACACGGAGACATTATTTTTGTACAATGAGCCAAACAAAAATGTTATTACTGCCACTTTTCCTGACAGCGTTGTTGCCCTGAGAAGCAGCTGTCAGGTATGGCATGTGTGACGCGTATGACTACCTGTGACCGATTGTAGTGTTTTTCTTCTTTTTGATAGAGAACCTTTATTGATGTATGCACTTGTTTCTCGTAGTCGAAAATGTAAATATTCGATTTTAACAGATATATTTTGTGTAAAACGAGTTTTTTTTTTTATAAATAAAGTTAAACCTATTTATATTATACCTTTGCAGTTTGCTGGTTGTTCACTTTATCTTGGGTGTGTAGGGGTGTGTGGGCGTGTGTGTGTGTGTGTGTGTGAAGGAGAGAGAGAGGGGGAGACAAGTGTGCTGGACGGTAATTGAGCAAACTATAGGGAGCTTCTCCTCTATTCAAAGCCCCATGCGTGACCTTTTCCCGACTTGGTTGTGCACACGGGGAAAATTGCGCAGCTGGGTGAGCACTCAATAACCATTATTGACGCGCACCTTCCACGGCGCTTTGTCCGCATTCAAGGCGGGGAGATTAATATTACGTTTCATGCATCGTATTGTTTTCTTTTGCATACACCAATAATAGCTCAAAGTGCCTGGGGCGGAGGGAGAGGATGGAGAGGCGTAGGTGGGGGCTGCAATTCATTTCACTCAAAGGGCATATAGACACTTTGAAATATAGCTCGGGCAAAGTCAGCAAGACAATAAGGCGGGTCAAAATTCTTATTGCCCGATTGAGATCAATCTAAATAAAACCTGGGGTTGTAAGGCTGCTTGTATCCCCGACTGTGTTTTTCACGGAGCACACAAGCCAATCAAGAAGCCCGTCTCCTACCAAAATGGGGAGCACAACACCCCATTGTGAGCGCCATTGTGCGTAGCTTTTGCGCCTCATTATGCGAATTATGGAAGATCTTCTGTGGTAAACAAACACCCGAAGCTTAATTCAGGGCGGCAGAAATAGAATGAAAGATGATTCATTTCACCTGGATATGGACAAGTCTCGACTTTGAAAGTGATAATTGAGATAAATTTGACTTTCTCATCATTTTGATTGTGTGATATTTGCGACTTCTTATAATTATAATAACTCAGTCTCAAAGTCAAACGGTGGAACAGATGGAATAATTTTTAATGTTAAAATGAATCTCATGAATATGAAAAACATTAACTCGGAATCTCAGAAGACAGTAAAATCAGAGTTATGATAATGGAGGATATCTGTTATCAGCTTGAAATGACAAAATATGACAGGAACTGCAGTTAGGAATTTGATTGTGGCAGTCAATAGTGTTACTTTAAATGTAAAAAGTTTCCTGAAGTTTACACATGAGTTTGGAATTGAAAATTGAGTTGAATGTTGTAATTGAGTTTGCATCTCATTAAGAGTGCACAAGGTCAACCCCAGAATTGTTACTTTGAATCCAGTATTGCAACTTTAATAATCAGAAATTGGACTTTGAATCTCATATTTGTGAGGTTAAGGGTCACAATTGTCTTACATATTTAATTTTAGAAGTCAAGTTATGACCTTTAATTTAAAAATTCTTACTTCAACTCATACTGACTCATTTCAAAATCAAAATCATGTGTTGAAATTTTAAAAGTAACTTTGCATCTCGTAATTATAACATTGAATGTAACATTTATGTCTTTGAATCTTACGAGTTTCAAATCTAAAATATCTGTATCTTATAAATATGGATTTGTATTTCGAAAACATAACCTAAGAAAATCAGATCATAATGATAATGATATCTTATATTTATTACTTTTAACCTCATGTCCAGTTGTATTTTTATTTCCATGGGCCTAAATGGGCTTTTCCGCATATATATTTTTTGAGGGAAAAGTTGGAACCAGAGATCGTGTCTGATTTGGGTCCAATGAAAGTTTTTATAAACTAAAATAAAAAAACAGTTTCTTCTGGTTCTTCTCCTTCTCCAAAGCAGACTGGAAGACAAACGCAACAACCTGCAGGTGTGAGACACGCGCCCTACGTTCAGTGGCAAAGCCTCGCGCGCTCCTATTGGCTAACGGCTCGCGCATGTGAGGCCTGTCAGGTGGAAGCAGCGACAGAATCAAACAAGTGATAGATGACATTAATTACCCTCTCCATTCTAACCTTTAACGCCACAGAGGCTCAAAAAGACGAATCAATGGGAGGCGCAGAAGAACCCCCGCTAGTCCACTATTGTTGGCTCGAAATGCGGTTTCTTATGCGGTCCAGTGTCAGGCAGAGGCCACGGTACCAAGTGAAAATAAGAGCTTGTCCCTCGTCCTGTTTGGATGGATATTCTATTCTTTCCTTGAGGAGCTGAGGGGGGAAATGATTTATCCATGTCAGCTTGTGCATGGGTCAGTTTCACCTCCACAATATATAAGGGCCGTTTTAATTTTAGCTCAACATCAATCACCAGCTGCTCATGACTGTTTTCTTGCGCAATAGAGCTGATGCATGAGTAAACAGGAGTGCTGAATGGTCATCTGTTGCAACTATCAGAATGGTGAGATGGGTTTCCGTTCATTACTTTGGAGTAATGTCTGAGGCAAAATCCTGTGGAAAATGCTTACTAAAACCTCTTCTATATCCTTTTCATCAAAATTTGTTTATCTTTGTCAAAATCTGAAATATTCTGAAATATTGGATAGTTTTTGTTGAGTTGTGCTTTACTTAATAATCCTTCGTTAAGCAAATGTGTGCTTTTCTTTAAGTTTTTCTCCTTTAGTCAAAATTAAAAGCACAAACTTCAGTTTATTTTATTGGGGAGTCATGAGATAGATCAACACAAAGTAGCACAGAAAGCCACTATTAAAAGATGAAGTCCTGCAGTAGGTGCTCTTCTTTAAACAAAGCCAAATTTTAACAGGCATATTCACAGACAAAAAAAAGAAAAACTAAAGCTGAACATTACCTTGAACACGTCTTCCCCAGAGCTAAACATGGAGGTGACAGCATCATGCTGTGGGGGGCTTTTCTTCAGCAATGATTTTGAACCTAGTCAGAGGTGACAAGGCGGTGGAGGGAGTCAAATAAAGGGCAATGCCACCAAGCACTGAAAAGGCCACTCACTCATTCATTTAAGGCAAGTGTTCAGCAGTGGAAAAACTCATAAAACATGCATGACGGTCGATCCCGAGGATCAGGAACCCACACAGTCAAAGTCCAGATTTATAAATTCAGCTGAGAATCTGTGGCAAGGCTTGAAAATTGATGTTTGTAGAGACTTTATCTAATCTGACCAAGCTTTGGGGTATCTTACAGAGAACAATGGGCAAAGTTTAGATTCTGGAAATATGAAAAACAGAAAAGTTTATCTCCGAAAAAGATCAACTGCAATTTCCACAAAACGAAGTTCCATAGTATTTAAAATGGAGTAGAAGCAGAAAACAAACGCATGCCACACATTTCAGATTTTTTTCTTTGTGATAAATTTTGAAAACTACATACTGGTAATGTTCAATCAGTATGTAGTTTAATTGAACTTTTTTAAAAGATTTTTTTTAAAAAAAAACAACAACTTCTGTTTATAGAGAGACAAATCTTAGAGCCAGTATCCAGTATATTTACTTTTTATAGTGATAAATGGCAACATACTTTTTTAGATTAAAAAATCTCAAAATATGAGTTTGATCATTGGCTTTGAAACCAATTTAACTACACTGAACAAAAATATAAACACAACTTTTTTTTGTCATATTGGGGGTCAGAAGAAATGAACCCTAATGAACAAATTAATTAAATTTTTTTTTTTTTGGGAGGACAGGCAAATTTTTTCAACCCAAGCATACAGTATATGATAAATAATAAATGTCTTGGGTTTATACTTTAAAACAAAGAAACTGACGATGGAACATGAAAGTGAATTAGATGCAGACTCTGCAAATACGAGGTTCTGTGCAGCCTTAAGCGCGGTATTAAAGTTTAAGCAGAAGCTCTACATGAGTTTATCTTTAACACAGACAGAGAGCATGCTGAACTGATGTAGCTGTCTCATTTATCCCACCACCACCACCCACTTACCTTCTACACCGAGCCCCCTTTCAAAACACATACACACAGAGCAGCTGGATAAGAGACAAGTTAGAATGTCCTTGTTCTCCCTCTGCAAGCGTGGGTTCTCTCCAGGTACTCCAGCTTCCTCCCAAAGTTCAAAAACATCATTATTAGACTACCTGCTCTCTGTAAATTGCTCTTATGTGAAAGTTCTTATAAAGAAGTAGAGGATTGTGCCTTGTCCCTCTCATTCCCTCATTTGTCTCTGATATTTTTTCATGATTAAAATTTATAAAAGTTGTATGCCTGAGTCTGCAGGTCTTTCTGGGTTTTGAAAACATAGTTTATGTTTGAAGCTTTTCTAATAAAACTCATACATTTTGATGAGATGCGAAGCAAATAGAATACCTTTCAAAAGCATTCAGTATCACTTGAACAAAGGTCAAGTATAATTCTGAAGTCAAAGGAAAGTGATACATGGCCTTACATCATTTTTACAAATAAAAATTGGTAACTGTGCTTTGCTTCAGTATTCAGCACTCTCTAATCTAAGACCCCTAAAATATTCTTGTCCAAGCAGTTGTTTTTAGAAGTAGTAAATTGAGATTCCATGTGTCGTGTATTTTCAGTATAAATAAGCTGTTTTGTGAAGGCCTCAGAGGTTTGTTAGAAACCTTGGGAAACAAACAGCATCACAAAGAAGAAAGAACACAGCAGACCTCAGCAATAGAAATGTAGGGAAATTTGGAGCAAGACTAGCTTAATAAAACAACATCTGGAGACACAACTCAGACTCTACCAAGTCATGTTGATCACTAAGCACCAAATAGTGGGCCAGATGTGAGCTGTTGTTGAGATAAATCCTTGTGAGTGCTATTAGCAGTTTACCACAAGAGATGCTCTTCCCGAATTCTGAGCGAGGTGTGACTGAAGGACCTGAAAATAAACGCATGCCGCACTTTTCAGATTATCCTTTATGAATACATTTGAAAACCATGCATCATTCCCTTCCATTTAATAACTATGTAATGCATTGTGCTGATTCATCACATAAAAAACAGTAAAATGAACTGAAGCTTGTGGTTAACCAGTTCATCTACTTCACAAATATAAAATATGAGTACCTTTATACAACTCTAGGATAGGATTTTAAACTGGTGCACAACTTGTCAGAAGAACAAGTGGAATCTGTTTTCCAAAAGACCTTTTCCATAGCAAAATTTATTTCAGAAATTCCCACAATGGAAGCAATCGGATCACACACCAGTGTGTCTGAAACATTCCACCAACTCTGACTTTTAGCAAACTGACTTTTAGCAAACCAGTACACGGCACACAGCCGCCAAGTCACTTTCACATTCTGACAAAAAGTCAACTTGAGATTTTCTTCTGTCTGTCCTAAAGAAGAAATCTTTTCCTTTTTAACAGAAGACCAAAAAAAGAAAGAAAGAAAAAAAAGCAATTCTAAATGCGTGCAGCCAGGCACTTTTAACTGACACCTCTCTGTGTGAGTGAATAGGCCTTAAACTTCAGATGACCTAGTAGAAGAAGAACCAAGCTTGGGCTTGAAGGATGGAAGGATGGAAGAGGTGGGGATGTGTGGCTGGGTGGAGGTGGCGGGGCAGTTATTTGCATGGCCCATTGTGCTGCACAAGTTTGGGTGCTTTTTTTTTGGCTTGGGCCCTTTTGGCCATTTACTTCCACTCTGGCTGGCTGTGGCGAGCTGTGAATAGTCTCTGCTTGGAGGAGACACAAAGGCGCTTTTGTGCTACGGCCGCACCATATTCATCATGTAATGCCTGTAAGACAAATCTGATTGGACGTCTCTGTCACTTTGATGTGGGTCCAGAGTGCGAGTGGCCCTGAGATTTCTAACTTCAGTTTCTATTGCCTATTCTGTGGCATTGATATGGGGGGTGGAGGTAAGGAGCTGGGGAGGGGGTCAGGAGAGGTAGCTTGGGGGAGAATGAGAGAGCAGGCAGGGGGTAGTCCTCATTATTTGCAGGAGCAAATTCATAATAAATTTCCCCATTCTAGAAAACCGGGTCGAGATGATTGACACTACTTTACGCCAGGCTGAACAAAAGGCCTGATTTGAGCAGAATACCAAATGAATGGGGTGAGCGTGGATTCAATTCAAACAATTTTAATCTCTCCCTGTCCTCCCTTATTTCTCCTCTCCCCCTTTTCCTCACTTGCCCTTTTTTTCAGCTCCAACTCCACTGCCTCTTTTGTCGAGAGCATTCTCATTTTACAGGGTAATTCTACTCCAACGGATGTGCTAATTGTGCTGGGTTAAACTGGACGCTGGTGGACGCCTGTGATACAGAGCTTATTCTTGCCTAATGACTATAATGATGGTTCAGAGAGACTGCAGCCTGCAGACTGGGTGACTTGTGTAAAACTTTTCAGAGGTAGAGCTTTTTTTTCTTTCCTCCTTTTGATTCATGCAGGCTGTTAGGGAACATAGAGCAGAGAAAGGCCTCATGGGAGGGATTTAGTTGGAAAAAGTGCATCATAAAAGAAGCAATATTATTTAACAGTGGCTCAATTTGAATTCTGTCGCTGCAGGACAAACATCACGCTTCTGTGAAAGAGTAAAACATGTTCTGAAGTCATTAAACTTCACCTGTAAGCAGGTACGAGTTTACATCTGAGGTACATAGGTAATCAGACTTGTGCAGCATTTTCTGTACAGAGAACACAAAAATGACTGAAATTCAAATTTGTTCTGACAAGTGTGTAGATTTGTGGAAAGAAGATCTGGTACTGCAAGTTGTCTATGGCCTCCAGTGGTTGATAGTGGAACTGCATGTTAAAGTTTTAGATTTTGTCTCAGCACTTTTTATTGTTATGCTTTTTATTTTCACTCCCCATAAACATTTCCACATTTTGTCGCTTAATGTATTTTATTGGAATTTATACAATAGAGTGAGCAGTGCACAATCACAAAGTGGGAGAAAATGCACAAATGTTTTCCCAATGTTTTTCCAAAGAAAAATATGCAAAGAAGTGTGTGTGTTTCTGCTTTCAGCCCCTCTGAGTCAACAGCAGAACCATCTTTGTAGTAATTAGAGCTGCGGTGTATCTCCACCACCTTTATTCATCTTGACAGTGAATATTTTGCTTGTTCTTCTTTTTCTTCTTTTGCAACATACCTCGACCTGGGAAAGATCAGATAAGGACTGTGTATGTAAATCAGTTCTGGACCACAGAAAAAGTTTTGCATGTAGGCTGAAAAGGTGACATTTGTTCTCAACTGGCCAGATCACTTTCCTAAGAATGTTTGCTATGCCCCTTGCATTCAGTAACATGCGACTCTGTAAATTACAACTTTCTCTTAATAGTTCGGCAATGTTGCCACACCTCCATGAACGGAGGTGTGGCAGTATATAGGTATTGAGGAGTATATAGGTTTTTTCTTTTCATGAATGCAGTTTTTTGTACCTGGGTTGTAGACCTTTGTAGAAAAGCATTTTAGTGTTTAACCGATTAATGCTCTAAATTCAGGTTTGTTTGTTTTGGTGGCCAGTTATGACTAGGAAGGTATGCAGTTGTGTCATTGCACATAATGGATTGAACAGAAGTCTGTGAGATGATCAAAGCTTGAGGACTTATTTTATTCTCTAAATCTTCTTTAAACTTCTCCATAACTTTATTTCTGCTTTATGCTATTTGTTCACAAGTCTTTTCCAACAAACACCTGAGGACTTCACTGTAGGATGAGATTAGATTATACTCAAAGTCCACTATTTAGGTGGACTATATAGGCAGTTGGTTGCACTTGATTGTTCTCATTAGTGAGAAATGTATTTATTCAACATAAAGTTTTTCTGGCTACAAATACTCCCCCTTCAGCTGTGGATATGTGCCGTCCTTCCAGAAGACTTAAGCTCTCTGTTCACATGTTTGAAAACATAAGGTGTTGAAAAAAAATCAAAGAAAATTGGCATCCCTCTGTTTACTAGAAGCACAAAGTGTGGGTGCTCACAGTATCACAACTTTTACGTTGTATCTTTGTCTTTATGCCGGACAGTCTTTCATCGATAGGCTCACCTGAGATCAGGTGCATTCCTTCACTCAACAATTTGTGGTCTTGTCTCAGTGTTTCTATGTACATGTGGGTTACTGTGCATAATCGTTCATTGTTTGGATGTCAAAGGTTGCACCTCTTTCTTTGAAAAACACTTTTTTACTCTCTTCTTTACAAGTCCTGTCCCCTCCCTATGCAGACAAACACACTGTCATGTCCCGGGGTCTTCAACAGGCTGCAGCCTGCCCCTGGAGAACTTGTTCGCAGTGACAAAACACGGCTTCATCAGTCTCTGACACGTCTTGCCCTCAGCTTTAGATCACATGGCTCACTCTGCTATTGTCTGATTCAGACAGACAGTAGGACACTTGGATATTTTCCTTTATGCATCTTCTGAATATCTCAGCATGACACAATGGATTCACCTTCTGTATGGTGTAAAAGCACAGTGTACACTTGCCCCTGGATATGAATGGCTTGTGTGTGTGATGACGCTAAGTACAAACATGAAAGCACACAGAGTATTGAGATGATAAAAGTAATGAAGAACAGGTGGTTGGTTGTTGACTGTTTGATTTTCATCATACTGGATTAATAGATGTACTATGTTGTTATTAAATCCCTGATATATTCTAGCACTCACCTTAATCTAGCTACAGGGGCACCATTTGAGGGTCCAGGAGGTTTTAGGACAATTCCAAAGCCCTCTGACCACTCTCTCAGCAAAAAAAATAAAAAATAATATAAAAAATATATTTTTTGGACCCCTTTCAACAATAAAATGAATGATATCTTGAAATAGTAAATTGGAAACTGTATGCAGACTGTTGCATGTGCAATTCACTAGCAGTTAATTGCTTATATTGGACCAGAGGAAGTAAGGCAGCTGCAAGCCTTTAAAGTTTGTTACATAAAGCTTTGATGGGTCAGATTGATTCCAGAGATGTGGTGACAGCAGCTGCACTGGACCCTAAGATTCATCACAATGTAGCATAAACTAAAGCCTACTTGGTCACTGTAAAAATAATTTTATCTATAATTACCATCATTAACCTTTAATACCTTTAATAATAAGAGAGGTCTGGACATCCTAATTTCCTTATAAAGCAAAATTAGCAAAAAAAACCCAAAAACATTTCAAGATTATAGAAATGGCTCATTTTGTGTTTTAGCTCAGTGTCTGTCTTTGAGATGTGTTTATTTCAGTATTCTGTAAGCTCCCATTTTTCCACAAATGTAACAAATGAATGCTGTAACATAATATCCCCATGATGTCTCACAAAGAAGGAGTATGTTTGAAGTTTTGCCCTAAAATGAATCTACAGGTGTGACTCCCTGTCACTCAAATGTTATGTCAGTCACTTTTTCATCATTGTCATATAGTTTTTGGAAATATTTAAAGGTTTAATGTTTCTTTCTTTTTCTCTCTTTCTTTATGTCTTTCTTTCTTTCTTTCTTTCTTCTGCTCTTTATTTCTCAAGGACAAGTGTGAAATATGAGAAAAAAATACCAAACACTATAACATTTATAGCCTTAGCTAATGTGCAATGTGTGTCCCCAGCTTATACCCCAAAACGTTCACCCCCAAAAGGCTTACATTTCAGACAATGGCTCCTTATGACCATAAAACAGTTTAAAGGTCAGTCAAACAGCATAGCAAGATAAAATATTACAAATAACTTAATTTTCCCCAAATACAAACTTTCAATTATGTATTAGAAAAGAAAGAGAGCTATTAATTTGAAGAGTTATTTGTACTCTTCCATGGTATCCTTGGAGATGTTTGTAAGTGCTAGGAACATGAGCTGCTCTTCTGTGTCTCTCCGTCTCCCCAGCTTCACATTTTCATTTCTGAACGTCTGATATTAGAGGACCAAAATCTGAAAACTGAAAGTAAAATAAAAAAAGACAATAAAAAGAAACAGATTTCAAGATAAAACAGAAATACCTGTATTAAATGAAATCAGTGACAATAAAGATACATCAAGATAAATAAATAAGCACATAGTATTTATATTATATATTTTGAAAACTAAAAACCCCTCTGTAGATCAACATTATATTTAGTCTAACACACACGCACGCACACCCCCACGCACACACACACACAAAGATGCTATGAATTGACATACAAATCCATGGTCCCCCCAGGCCTCCCAGCTCCCCACACACTATTATCAGCAGTTATGGTCAGGCCTATAGAGTCCTGCCCCCTCCCTGAAACAAGGTAGATGGAGGATTAGCGAGCACCATTTAGGGATTCCTTTCACCCCTCCGTTTCATTTCATTAGCTTGTGACCTCTCCAGTTAATTATTTTGATCTGGCCAAAGGCTTGGCCTGCTTTTGATTATCCTGACTGACTCACCGCCCCCATTAAGATGCACAATACTTAACACACCCATTGAAGGCAAGGAATAGCAGTGGTGAAAAGGAAGGAGGCAAGAAAAGAAAGAAAGAAAGAAAGAAAGAAAGATTGAAAGTGGCATTTACCAGTCACCAGCAGAGGCTGTGTGGAAGGCAACCTGGTGATGGCAGGGTGGCTTAATGCCCTCTGAGGTTTTGTCAGAATATGCTATTGTTCCTCATTGATGGAGAGGCCCTTGTCTTTAAAGGGGAATACCATTGCGGAGTTGTTTTCTAAACTGATTTTAGAGGTGAAAGTTGAGCAAAAATAGAATGCCTTGTTTTATAAAATCCTACATTGAAGTTAAAGCTGCCACCTCGCTGCAGTGGCCAGCTTCAGTGAAACAGACTTAAATGTTATTTTTTTATGTTAACGTTGCAACATGCATTGTTACTGAAAACTTCTGAAAAATCACTCAACTTTTATGTTTTAAACACCAACTCTTTCAAAGTAGCTTTCAGCAACATCTCTTAAGACTTCTCAACTTGTATTTATTATTAAAGTTGAAATTATTAATCTTCAATTTCTGAATCTGTAGACAAAGATTGCCAACAAGCTAGTTGCTGAAAAATGTAATTCATTTGAAAATTCACAGAAGGACGATGCATCTCTCAAGTCCAGAGTCAGATCATCGATGGTTTTTACATTACGTTCACATTCTGTTCATGTCTTGTTGATAGTTTTCCCAGGTCTGTTCTTTGACTTCCAACTATCCACTCTAAATGGATGGATCAATTGTATTTAAATGAGGTTTTGTGAGGCATAGTTCATTAGCATTTACCTCACCTGTAGTAGACGTATTTCATATCCCAATAAAATTTGCACAATATTGAATAAATCCTTAGAGGCAGCTCACAAACCCCCCTATCTCCTCTGTGGTTGTTTTAAAGATTAAAAAAAAAAAAACTGACAGAATATGTTGGTATATCAAGACGTCTTTGTATCATTAGGAAATTATAAATCTTAACAAACAAAACTTGCATGTGGGGCTCCTTAAGGCTACATTTTTCACCGACTTTCAAAACTTTACCATCTCCATGGCTTGGATAATGTAATTTTTTTTTTTTTTTTTATATTTTGATCCTTAAATTAAATGGAAAGAACTTTGAAATTCCTCCCACATGGAGGATGGGTAGCATCTATTGCTAAATGTCCGTGCAACTACACTAAAAGTTATATGGTTGTAGCCTGCCGGCTGTTATAATCTTCCTAAGGAACTACAAATTTTGGTGTACTCCAAATGTGAAGGAAATGTTTTCATTTTGCAACAGACTTTCATTTGTACAATTATTATGACAATGGCGATTTTCCAAGCCTTGTTGTTATATGTAAATTATACCAGGGCAACGACATTCAGCTGGATATGCTGAATGTCGTTTCTGTCTGGTAGAAGAAACTGAGAGAAAATGAGCATAAAGAGTCCAAAAGAAAACTATGAAAGATCTTCAGGAATCTTAAAGAGCTGTTCAAGAAATTGAACAGTTCACTGAAATCAAATTATCTAGAAATTAGAGTAATTAAAAACTTTTGTGCATTGCCTTTAGATTCCTGTAACATCTAAATATATTTTCACTTCAGTCCATTGATATAAAAAAAAAAATTGCAAGTCTTGTCTCCTTTCAGTCCACCTGCTCCTCTGCTGCTCTGGTGCTCAAATGGCCCATATTTGTTCATCCTGGAAGTGTTTGCAAAGGGATAGCTTCCGTTTACCCATGAACCCCCCCAAGCTTCATATTGATTGCAAACACAATAAAATCTTAGCAGTTTGAGCTGGATAGTGCCCTACAAGTATGCCACCCAATGTGTTTCTTAGTCCAACCAAACAAGAAAGCTAAAAATGTTTTCCAAAGTGGATGTAGCTGATGTTAATGCTGCTCTCAATTCCCTGTTTTTACAATCACAAAGTCTGTTTTGGTAGTTTTTTTTTTTTTTTTTTTTTTTTTTTTGCCTGCCTTGATACCAACGCTGCTGGCCAGTTCACCCTGTCTGGCTGTGCATGTAAAGAGTGTCCCTTCTTTGTTCCAGCTTTGGGCCTACAGCCAAGCTCCCCCTTCAAAAACTTAAGCCACACACACCACACAGACACACATACACTAAATCACACATGCACAGAGAGCACCCCTCTCACTCCTTTTTTCGCTCTCCCAAACAACTGCCCCCCTCCTTTTCCCCTGTGCTGCCCTTAAATTGCAGATAACAAAAAAGAGGAGAGAACCTCAGAGACAAGCATCACTTTAAAAAAGCAGGTGTCCCCAACTTTTCAGAGCTCGCCGATTTCAAATGGAGACCCTTTAACCTTGGTGCTTTGCTGGTTGGTGGCTGAGGTAGCCAGTCAGAAGCCTAATCAGTCTAGTCTGACAATGCTGGGAGGTTGAGGGCTGTCAGTCCTTCTTTCAGACGAGGGCTTCAATGAAGCCGTGGAAGAGGGAACCCCTGATTGATTAGTGCCTTTTTATTGAAGTGGAAGTGTGCGTGTATGTGTGTGTGTGCCTATCAGGGCTCGAACAGAAAGCCTTATTTAAATCCTGCGAGTACCATAATTATGACTTTTTCTTTCTACTGGCAGGTTAAAGCTGACAGAGAGGGTTCTTAGGGCTCACTTCAGCCTCTCAGCCTCCTAAAGAGCGATTATTGCTGCCCGTAAACTGACAGAACCAGTCAAGCTCATCAGCGTGGCTTTAAAGACCTGAGACCCAAAGACCAGGTCCAGCACAGGACTTGTAGAAAAAAAAGGCAAGTCTGTGTAATCCCATTTCATCCTTATTAACTGACATGAAGCAACTCGACAGTTTGTGTCCTTAGTGTTCGAAATAACAGAAATGGTCTTTGAATTGAGCTAGAAGGGTAAAACAGACACTTAGGTTAACTCAGGGTCACAAACATGATTGAAATGTGTCTGATCCTGTGTGGCCTTGTTTGTTGATGGTCCTCTGTATCTCCTCATCTGACTTTATATCTTCTAACAGATCAACCACTATCAGTCCATGTAGGTCTGCTGTGCTGCTCCCCTCTATAAATCCTAGCAGCAACATCTACAAGGGACATACTTCTATTGTTCTGGGACAGCTCCTATCTCCTGACCACTTTTGGACATGTGTGTGTGTGTGTGGCCTTGTATTTGATAGTGCTGCTTTGGGGTTATGGGTTAGGTTTAGGACTAAGGTGTGGAGAAGGCAGAGCAAGACAATAGAAATGATTGAAAGACGGGGAGGTGGGGCAAATACACACAGTTCTTCTAAATGTTTATTTGTTTAAATAACATGAATAACTCTTAATTCCAGTCAACAACTATGCACCACTTTATGTTGCTCAATCACAAAACTCCAATACAATGCGCTGAAGATTTTTTCATGGAAAAACTTTAGTCATCTCAAAGGACAGCAATAGCATAATTCCTAAGACAATAATTTTTTTTTGCCAATATTTCTGTCAACATGGGAAGAAAAATAGATTAGATTTTTTAGCTCTCTGTCTTTATAGCTTTCATTCAAACTGATTTTGCATAGTCATCCTTGAACCACATGGTCCTCTGCTGCTGACGAAACCCATCTCCACAAACTCATTCCTCAAATGTTGTTGAAATGTTATTTGAAGTTGTACATCTTTACAATCACTTTATGGGTTTACATTAGGCCAAGTAGATATTTATGTACAGCAGTCTTCACACTTATTGACACATTGTAAACATTCTTAAAACATATTTCTTTTGTACAGTAGTACCACCCCATACTGAAAATAAAAAATAATCTATAATTTGAGTATGGTAAAATGACCCATTAAATATATATATTTTACTTAAGTCAATAAGCAATAATTGTGGTATCCTCTTCTGTGGAATTTGTTCTACCTTCCAAACAATTGTACATGAATTAAAAGTTGTGTTATCTAACAATTTTGGCGAAGGATTGCAGGCAACGACTGCAATAAACTTAGCATTTTTTCCATAGTATCCAGTACACGTGGAGGGTGCTGTGTTATAAAGTATAATGGTCAAGTGAATTCTCTTCGGTTACATCTTTCTTAAACAGCTGCAAAGCAAAGTAGTTTTTATTGATAGTCTTTATCATCAGCATTTAGTCTGAGACAGAACCACGTGAAAATGTGACTATCTCTGTGCCTGTCTTCAGTTGTATCTCCTAGGCAGCTCTTGTAATTTGATTCCTGGGATTAACTTTAGTGAAAAAGTCTAATCCTAACACTTTGAAGTGTGTAAAAGATTAGCATCCCATCCAGGAACCCCTGAAAAAAAAAATCCACAATTGTCATCGATCTAAAGATATCTGGCCGCCTTCTTTTAGCTTTGAACATTGCTCTTTCTTTTCTGGCTTTTGCTCTGCAAGGGGATGGCCCGTCTTTGCTCGGAAAGTCACAAAGGCAGAGAGGAACACAAAGACGTGACTCACCGCTTTCATTCAGTTAAAATAATTCTCTGTGGTAAGCATAAACAGTTTTGTGTGTATGCAGTACGTTTTACAAGACATGTGGCAACATGTCATCTTTTTTCA
Organism: Girardinus metallicus; assembly: GCA_903067095.1. Lineage (NCBI taxonomy): Eukaryota > Metazoa > Chordata > Actinopteri > Cyprinodontiformes > Poeciliidae > Girardinus > Girardinus metallicus. The sequence continues at coordinate 86,179 of CAEGAE010063441.1, read as the reverse complement.
CCATTAATCACTACTTGTTAGATAACCACTGTACCCCAGCCTTTACCTCTTTATGTCCTGTCATGGTTCACGGTATCCACAGTTGTAGATGATTCACATGAATCAATTTTGAACACCTACACTTTCTGGAGCATGATTCATGTCAACACAGAGAGACAAAATGGACAAGCTCTTCCCAATCCTCGCTACAAGTCAAACACACATACACACCCCCACACGCCTGCCACCTAGAACGCGCACCCAAACACACCTGCGTTTTGCATGACTTTTAGTTGGAGGGGAGAAATTCCAACATGAGCCCATTTACCAGAGGCAGAAGCTCACAGAGCAGGTATCAGTGATAAAGATTTTAAGTCAACATGCCAGCAGGTGTCGAGCGTGTTTTTACTGCACACAAGTGATTCCACTCTTGGGTCTGCACAGGGCAATAAAAGATGAAACTGCGTTCTTCTTTATTCCTCCATCACCCCACATTCCTGCTCCCTGGATAGACGCCAGGCAGTGTCGCTACCCAACAATGCCTGAACGCCAACGCATTTACCCAACAGCACATGCACGCTAACATATTTAAATCGACCTAGATAATGAAAATTTTACTGATATGCTAATGCTGGAGTGTTTTGTAAAATAAGAAATTTAGCTTGAGGTAAATACTCTAAAATACAGTGACTTTCACTTTTTTTACTCATTTTGTCATAGTGTAACCATAAATGTCAGTCAATTTTGATGGGATTTTTTCTGATATACAAACATTGAGTAGAACATAACTATGCAGCAGAAGACAAGAAAACATACATGATTTTCAAAATTCTTCACCATTAATATATTTGACTTCCTAGGTCAGTGGCATGATGTGTTGTAGGTTGATTGTGGACCCAAATGCGGAACATCGGCGGCGTAGAATAGATGATGAAAATATTTAATGAAAATGATCAACACAAAAACCACAAGGAGCACAGGGAGCCAGAGCAGAACAAAAACCATAAATACAATGAAAAACCCAAGAGGCAAAACAGGGAGGGAATGGAGGAAATAGCAGGGTTTAACAAGTGGAACCAGTAAGCAGTGTGAGCAGAAGAGGGGTTTCAATACTGTGAGGGTGAATGTGTGTAACCAGAAATCTTGAAGTTGCTCCACATATTTTCCATTAGTTGTATCTCCTGTATCGAATTGGAGTATCCTACTATGCATATTTGCTTTTATCTGAACCAGCTCATTTACTGACACATATCCTGGTCACTCATATCTATTCAGCACTTTTTCTGGGATTTGTTTTTCCCAGGATGTATTTCATCCAGGCCAACCAGCAATCAGAAGGAGGAATTGTGAATGATGACATTGAGTTTCTGTGCTGTATTTGAATTGTTGTTCACCTATGGTTGTAGTTTGGCAATGGCAGAGGAGGAAGTAAAAGAAATATGTCACATATCAATTTACTGTTTCCTGGACTCTACTGATTCTTAAATTTGTGCCCGAAAGCCTGCAGGTCTTGTTAACAGCCATCTTGTTTGACTTTCCAGTGGTGGACAGTTGTTTATAGTGCAGGCAATTTCTGGTAAGCTTCATAACGTAGCTTCCTCCACATTTGAGCTGGTGTGTTACATAGGTCATGGTCAAACATTAGTTACTGGGTAAAATCATATCCAATTGAGTCCATGCCTCCAACAAGGAATTGTTTTTCAATAGCTGAGGTTCCAGACTCTCTGAAAAGCAAGGAATAAAACCAGAATTTAGTTTTTACCTGGCGAACTGACATGCATGTCCAACTAGGAGTAGAAGGTGAATCTAGGCTCCAGTCTGAAGTTCTCTGCAGCCTAGAACAGGGTTTCTCCCAGAATTTCCCTGCATTTAATTTAATCTGCAATATCACACACTGCTTTGCATTAGTCTTTTGCATAAAATCCCCTTGAAACACAATATACTTTGCACCTATCACATTTCTAAATTGGAAAAAACAAACAGACTGGGGAGTATGAAGACATTTGCAAGGCATTGTATGTATGAGGCCATGTTTTGTGTTGGCTCATTAAACCTGCGGAGAGGTTAAATGCAGTGGGAATGTTCTGCACCTTAGCGCGTCCCAGAAGCACACTCTGCTCTTCAAGCTGAAACAGGCTCCAACTCAGACATTATTAAAGATCCTTCAGGTACGATCACGTAATGTACTGAGACAATGCGTTGCCTGGTTTTGACTGCTGGGACAGATATTTTATCTCCAGTCCAGTTGGCGAAAAGCTGCTGTGCTATTGTGGTGGAACCACACGTGTCTCTGTTTGACCTGGAGGTATCCTGTGTGACCGCAGTGATAGCTAATCTCCTTGTAGACGCAAGAATGTGTGATGTGCTTTCACCCCTACTGGGGGGTCCACGTTCACTGATGTGAAAGACACTAAGAACTACACCGATAACAACAGTAGGATCCTCACAACCCTACTCCCCCCCTTTTCTGACAGACTGGAGTGAGAGACTCTATCGAAGATTGACAGGGATGAAGCCACAGGGTGTGGAAATTAACTAAGTTTGCCATTCAGATGCTCGTCTTTGCAGAGGAAGCCAGGAGGAGAGAATCTGCCCCACTTGTTTCGTGATCAATCAAATTCCCATCCTGAGCGTCTCTGGTTTGGCATCAGAAAATCAGGTCTGATTAACTTCCTGGTGATCCGTTCCTGTGACAATTTCAACACAATAGGCAACAAAAGAACGCCGTTTGCTTTTTTTGCAGAGATTCTTTACTCCTTACAGATGGAAGAACAACACAGGTTTGGGGTTTTTGTTGTTTTGTGGGAAGATGCATCTCTGACCAACTGGACCCAGACAAAACATTAATTATAAAGAAAGCACATGCTTGTCCTATCAACTATTGTTTGAGTAATTCACACTGCTGCGTGTTGCTAATCCAAATTAAATTAGCCATCTAAATTGATTCTTATTTGAGTCTTGTATGCCTCTCTCTTTTTTGCTTCCCAGAGGGGAGAACTTTAATGCAAAAAATTCAGCTTTTCTCAAAACCAATTTTATCTTCCTCTCCTATTTTCATTGACCAAACTTGAATAGAGAAAGTTATGAAACTTGCAAAAACACCCCAATGTATGTTCTTTGTCTTACTGTATCTGGACATTCTAGTAGCAGTAGTAAATGTTATTCTGAATATGCATAGTTTTTTCTTAATATTGTAAACAAAAAAGTAGTCACAATAATGCAAATTAAAAAAAAGCAGAAAAATTTAAGAGGCAAAGAATAACATGAATTTAATTTGATTTCTGAAAAGAAGTATAAACATTTGATTCGACCCCTTTTCCTAATTATACATGATTAATCCAAAACAATTCATATCTCTCGTCCTCATATATTACTTTATATTTATACCTATAAACATAATTATACATTTATTTATACCTACATATATATATATATATATATATATATATAAATATATATATAAATATATATATATATCAAGATCCTGAATGAGTCAAACTTCTCCTGTTTTAGATCACCTAAATTATATAAATAATTTTTATTTGCTAAATTTCACAATGATGAGAGAAAGAATACCAGTTTTACATGTTCATGTCTTCAAAATCAGACATTTACATACACTTCCTCAGTATTTGGTGCTACTGCCCTTGTGCAGCATGACTTTGGTCAAATGTTTTGGGTTTTCTTCCACAAGCTTCTCACAATAGTTTGCTGCAGTTCATGTCCATTCCTCCTGACAGAGGAATGGACATTCCTCTGTCCATTCCTCTGTCTGCAGGCTACCTCACTTCCACACACCTTTTCTGATCCGCCCACAACTTCTCTATCACACTGAGATCAGGGCTATGCGATGGCCATGCCAAAACATTGACTTTATTGTTCTGAAGCCCCACAACATGATGCGTTACAGCTGGGATGGTGTTCCCAGGCTTACAAGAGAAAGCCTTTTGTCATTATGGCCAAACTATATCAGACATGTTTCTAGTTCCTCTGCATGTTTTTTTTTTCTTTTGGAGTAATGGCTTCCTCCTCACTGACTGAACTTCCAGGTCATGTTGATACAAAACACATTCCACTGCGGATGATAACGCTGTATTATCAGCATCAACAGCATCTTCAGAATGGCTTAATGTTCTGGGGTCAATCTGCAAGTTTTGGACCAAAATATGCTCATCACTGGGACACATGATGGTTGGACATTCCCATCATGTCTATACATGCATGTAATTGTTTGAACAGATGAACCTGGCACCTTCAAGCTTTGGTAAATGCAAAGAATGAACCAGACTTGTGCAGCCAAATAACTATACCTTGTTTGATTTGTTTAGACCTTCCCATCATGTCAAACAAGAAAGCAGTTTGTTCAAGGCGTGGGCTTAAAATACATGCAAACGGGTGTCTCCAATAAACTCAAAGTGTCTATTAGCCTACCATGACATCATGATGTGGGTTTTCCCTTATTGTTTCATAGCTAGTTCCATCATTCTGGATGTAAACTTCTGATTTCAAAGAAATTCATGGATAAATCTCTGACATCATTATTGTGGCATTCGGCAAATAGAAATATTCTTGGAGGTTTTAACTGATCTAAAACGAGAAGTTTGGACTGACTTAACTTCAGATGATGCGTGGGAAAAAAGTGTTTTGTTGTTCTGTGTAAGCAAATTTCTGGTTTCAACTGTATTAAAAATGCCAATGGTAAAATAAAGAACTGGAAGTTCTTCCTCATGTGCAAAACATCACAACTTTGTATCAGATGAAATATTATTGACTAGCATACAACTTGATTATTGACCAGTCTGCATGCTCATCACTAACAAAAACAAACAACTGAAAATCTCAAAAGAAGAGTGAGTAATAGACTAACAGCTAAGGTATACAAAGTTAGGGAAGTATTGCTATTGTGCCAGAGGCTGGATGCTTTTAACTGGAGTTTAAGTAGTTTTTGAACAGTATGAAACCTTATCAACATACCTTCAACCGTTTGACCACCTCATCGTTGCTTATTTTGTCCGTAATCTCCTTCACTCCAGGAGGATAGACGATCTTTCCGTCCCCCGCAGGCTTCTGCTGTTGCGGGAACTCCATGCTTGTTGATGTACGGTCCACACGGTCTTCTACTGGCCTCTATGGGTCAGAAAACTTAAGTTCAGCACAACCATGCTAGTGCACCCAACAAAACCTCGCTTTTCGCATAATTACCCTGCGATAATCATCACTTTTCCTCGCTACACCGGATACATCCACACTTGTATACCACAGAGCTTTTCAATCTAGCACATTTATTTGATTAAAAGCTATCACTGAACCGGCATTGGGTATATTATTAGCTTGAATGCTAAGATAGCACAGCTAAACATCATCTGAATATTTTACCTTAATGTTTTATACAGCACCACAGAGACATAGGAACTAGTTTGACTGCTATTTTAAGAACATTGTATGTATCTGAAGAGCCATGTCGCAAAAGTCGTTTACGATAAAGACAGTCGGTGTGTAGCCACTGCCATACAACAGTAGTTAGCATTTTGCGGGAAGGAAGTGATGTTAGCCGCGCTAACTGGTTAGCCTACTCTACTAGCCTAGGCCTCAAACTATCCAGGTACCCATCATATCTACGTCCACAGAAAATCACAGAGGAAGTCAAGTATCCCTTTATCTTTCTTCAAAACACCAACATTCGTGATTGGTCCTGGGATTTACAACTAATGCAACTACTTTGAGAAGTTTAAAAATACAACAATTTTAGTTGTTACAATCTTTTTCAACTTCCAAGCATCGGTGCTTACAGCCGCTAGTTTACAGACAGGGCTGCTGCTGCTACCGTCGCCCCTGAGCCTCCTCAATCACCAACAACTTGCCCCAACGGATGGATCTGAAAAGCCCAACTATTGCAGAATTAATCTATTTTTAGATAAAAAAGCTAAGACCCAAAACCCGGAATACGCCTCCAGCGCCTCTCTTTAGCATTTACCTTCCAATCGGGCCGTTTTAATTCATTAGTCTGACTCAGAGGTTTAGTTTTCGGCACAAAGCTCTCCGTCCGTGTTCAGTCAATGTGCGAAGACTGGGGGCAGAGCGCCCCCGCACGGTCTCAAGGCAGTACTACAACTCCGATGGCGGGAGTCGGAAACAAATAACAGACGCCATAATCGAATGTCTGGACTCTTGTTTGATGTGTGTCTTTCTGTTTATATAAAATCATAATGTCAAAATGAACGTATTTCAGTCGCAACTAAGAGTAACCACAAGTTGCTGGTAAATTGTTCACGCCAGTGTTGCTACTATGAAAACTATTCAGTCAAGTGGCATTAAAATTATGTTTTGTGAAAACAGCGGCATCCACTGGTGACAGCCATTTTTAATACTATGGGATGCGCATCATTTTCGTACCCCGGATGCCCTGTTTATATCCACCCTCGAGATTGGCGGTGTGAAACGTAAAAAAGTTGTGTAGAAACTAAAAAAAAAAAAAAAAAAAAAAGAAATACTGTCTCAGATTATCAATATGTTGAAACCATGTTTTAAGTGGCAAGTTGGCGTCATACAAGTATACAACTAATTTTGATTAATCGTTTTAATATTTTATATTTGCCAAATGTTAACAATAATAGAATGACACACAAATGAACAAAATATCAAACCAAAATAAAACACAACTCATAAAAACCTATGTATGTATTTCTGTATTCATTATAATGAATAACCTCTAAGCTATTTTGTTTGGTAAAAATATTTTAAAGAAGGATTAAACTCTTAAATCCTGTTTCCCGGGTTAAAGGAATGAAACGCCCCCGGGTTACTCCCCGGCTGACTGTCATTGAATGCACCCAGTGACGTAGTTTGTCATGTGCTTTCATCATCTGTGTTCTACTTTTACAGTTATGGAATGCATATTTTGCTTTTGTGGTAATAACCTTTTTTAAATAATAGAAGTGCTCCTAAATGGGTTCCTGAATTGTTCACTGACGATCTTTTTCCGCTTCCACTGACGGACACATTTGTCAATGTAGTTTTTAGGGAATGTTTTAGTGGCTTCTTGGTCTTCTGAGCGACGACAGGGAAGAAAAGAAAAGCGAGAAATCCAGCTTTTATTTTGAAGTCACTATTTCCAGCCATTCCTTCCAGACATGCAGTAGCCAAAAAGTTCTCATTTCCGATGTAGCTACTTCCACCACTTGGAGTGCTGTTGGGGACCAAAACCTTGAATGTCGGCACTCCAGTGGATATGACAGTAGCATGTTTTTATCTCCGAGCCTCTCTCTTGTGACTCCCCGGTCTCTCGTTAGCTGTGCTAGCAGCTAATGAGAGCAGTCGGCGGCAGTAGCTCGGCTAAGGTATGCCTCGGAAAAAGAAAAACGGTCAGAGCCCAGCCAGGCAGCCCCACGGGCCACCCGAGGGAGGACGACCCGCGGGCTACCCACCACCTCAGAGATATGACTTCCATCAGAGCAGCGCCGAAAAGGAGAACATCCTTAAAAGAATGCAGGAGATGTTTTCACATCTGGACCCAGAGGTCATACACATCGTGCTCTCTGAGTGTGACTTTAAAGGTACCAAAAACACACGGAACCTTCGCTGTCTGACCTGCTGGGTCAGGTTGTAACTAGGCTAACCAGTTAGCTTGCTGACTAAGACTTAAGTAGTAGTAGGTTGAAGCGTACAAACACAACATTACTAACTGGACCTTTCTCATGATGGTACAAGGTCAGTAATGTAATAAATTACAGCCTAAACTTCAGCTGCAGTAAGTTCAGTAAACCTATGCTCCCTCTTCCACCTGTTGCCACTAGAAGCTACATAAATACTAACGCGTCACTAGAATATGAATGACGCATCATGTTTGTTTTCTTGACAGTCCGCCAAAAACAATATTTAGTGTTTATTAAGCAGAATTTACTTGTGAATATTATGTCCAAGGTTTTATGGGGCCTTGGGCATCATTCTGTTTGGGATCTTCAGACCATTGACTGTTAAGGATAACAACAACACAGAACTTTGTTTAACATTGTCTACTCTTGATCGTTGTGGATTGTACATTTAACTAGAGACAAACATCAGAATTTTGTAGCAGATTTCTGTTTTCTATCAAATTTAAACATTTCGATACTGATCTGAGCCATTTAAAATGTATTTTTCTTTCTTGTATATTTGGAGAAAAAGTGACAGGTATTCCAGGTAAAGACAATATGGACTTGAACGTTTTTACACAATATTTTGTGACATAGCAATCATAACACATTATTAATACTACAAAACAGGACACTCACTCTTCTTCACATAGTAAAAACCTGTAGATCAAAGAGAGCAACAGGAAATCCTTATTTTCTATCTAGAATCAAATGCAATTTTTTTTTGTCACTGCAAAGTGACTGCACTTTGCAGTTTTATTTAATCAGTAGCACTCAGGATGAAAGATTTAGGAAGGCAGTTGGTTGAAATAAATTGCAGCAATAAGGTTATTCTCTAACATACTAATTTGTTAGCATTTGCGTTTGGTATATAGTGTTTCAAAATAAATTCGATAGAGTTGGGAATAAGGGCACAAGCTTTATTGTTTGTGTTATTTAGCAACTAAAGTTAACATTTACTCCTTCACTAATATTTGTAACTGTGTCTGCCTTAGTTGAAAATGCAATGGACTCTCTGCTGGAGCTATCTGGTGCAGCTGAAGGCGTGACCCCACAACCTCCTCCTGTCTCTGGCTTCGAGCGAACTGCTGCAGCGTTGCTAAGCCCGCATCATTTTTCCCAACCGAATCCCGATGGACATCCCTTCGGGACGGCACTTCACTCCTCCTCTCCTCCATCTACAAACCTGCTGACTGAGGACCTGGACCTGCTCATCGATCGAGAGCTGGAGACGCTAACCAAGCAGCGAGATGTCGAGGACGAGGCGCCTGGCAGCGTATCATCGTCTCTCCCTTTATTCCCTCCTCCTCCTGTTCCTCAGCAGGCGCTCCCAGAGCTGCTTCAGAGCAGCATGGAAGCTGCATCCAAGGAGCACTTTCCCACCCAGCCGTCCCTGTCGGGCGGACAGGTGGAGGATCGGTCTGGAGTTTCCTCTCCCCTGAACCAGCTCAGCACATGGGGAGATAAAGTCCTGGAGACACAGAAGGATGTGCTGGATTTTACACACCTGACAACAGAAAGCTCTACAGACAAGTCTAAGCCCCCGTTGGACCTAGCAGCGTCGGGACGTCCCTCTGCTTTCCAGGTGTATAAAAAGCAGGAAACACCTAAGACTGCTCCAGAATGGACCGCACCCACGTACTCGGATTCATTAGCCACCGGAGCCAGATCCAAAGCGAGTCTACTAAATAGCAACCCACATGGCTATGGGTCATCATCCTGGAACTTGGGTGCACCAGTGTTCTGCCCTCAGGTCCAAGGAAGCCAGAGGCCAGCCTTTATCACCCCCGTGGCTCAGGGACCCTCCTGTTGGCTCAGCCCTTCCAGACTTGCCTCCTCCTGGCTGAACACAGGCCCCATTAGTCAGTCACCTCTCAAACCTTCTGCTGTCCCCAAGTCTTGGGCCCTTCCAGCGGCCCCACAGGCCCCTGCTCTCCACAGCAGGCTGCAGTTGCAAGGAAAGGTGCTTGTGCTGCTTCGTGGTGCTCCAGGCTCTGGCAAGTCAACCCTGGCAAGGTAAACATGCTGTGATACTCTGACTGTAGTCACCGTAATTGTACGTGTGTGTATTTTTTTTTTAATTACCTCTATTGAGTTGTGACTTAGACATCAGAGCTATTAACTAAAACTATTACAGTGTACATTGTCTTGTCTCTTTTGCTCTGTGCCAATAAATCAAATTCTCACATTATAACTACAGTTAAACATAGAGTTCTTGCTTTTTTGACACCTCAGATGAGAGTTTAAAAAAAAAAAGACAAATTTATTTATTTTAACCTACCAGTTCCCTTACTATAAGCGGACATGAAGCTGATTTTCTTCTCCTCTGTTCTGGCTTTCTGGAACAAAACCTATTCTTCAGAGAACTCAGTGGAAAAACTGGTGACAAGAAGAAAACTATCTTCTAGAACCATCAGGGTTCAAGCAGGGACATTTATTCAGCCAGACATAACCTACAGGCAGAACAATGAAGTGAGACTATACAGGAATTTACTGACTTAAGTGTCTGATGACCTCACCTTGTATACCTTCTTGAGTATGTAAGGTTATATTAGCTGGTATAGAAGAAGGTGTTTACCTTAACCATTATTTTTTCTGGCATAAAAATAAACAAATAATTAAAGAAAAAACATTTTACGGCATAACATGCCATAAGACAGCTTCAACTGTAGCAAAGGATGTATCTAAGCTAAAAAAAATACTTCTCAAGTGGAAAGCCCAGTGCTTTCTGATTGGTTTAACATCAATGCAGTGTAGAACTGCTCTGTTTAAGTTTTGGATTAACTGATTAATAATTGGGCAGTAAAAAGTGCTTAGCAGGAGATTTCTTCAGACAATTTAAATCAGGTGATGCTGAAATTCACCTAAGAAGTTCAGGGTAGAACATATTTGCAGACAAAGGTTTAGCATCTTAAACTTAAAATGTTTATATTTTTTGTACAGTTGTGGCTTTTACTGAACCAATGTCTGAACCCAATCTTAGTCAGATGTGACTAAGATTGATATTTTCAGCAAAACACACACCAGTTTAGCTGATTAATTGGACTGGTGAATTGGTGAATTTCTGCTGCAGCAGTCACTTGAATGTTGCATCAGCCATGGCTATGTGCGTCTTTGCAGAGCCTTGTTGGAGCATAACCCAGGCGGAGTCGTGCTTAGCACTGATGACTATTTCAGCCACGGTGGAAGGTACCAGTTTGACCCCATGATCCTGGGGGAGGCCCACGAGTGGAACCATAAACGAGGTCAACATTTGCATGCACTTTAATATAAAGTACAATAGTTTGTACGTCTTTTGATTGAATGTGAGCATTTTGTTCTTTTACTCTAGTTTCTGTTTTTCCTGTTGTGCAAATGGAAATTGTGTTTCACAGCCAGGGAGAGTTTTGAGCGTGGCATCAACCCCATCATCATTGATAATACCAACATGCAGGGATGGGAGATGAAACCCTACGTGGTTCAGGTCAGTTAGCTTGCACAGTCACTGCACTGTGGGAGAGTTGATTATTGAAAGAAACGCTTATAAACAATGGATTACTTACAACTGTGTTATAAACTGCAGATAATCAGCAGTGTGCTGTCTGCTTTAGGCGCTGAAACACAGCTATAAGGTGTTGTTCAAAGAGCCGGACACTTGGTGGAAATCCAAGCCCAGAGAGCTGGAGAGGTAAGAGACAGTAGGACGTCTGTCATTTAGTTTATTATGAACAATGTCAGGGTTTCCTTCAGTGTATTATAAGCCTGGTGGGCCACCAGGCTTAGCATTGTTAATTTATTAGTTGTTTTTTTTAAATGAGTGCCTTTTTTAAACTTTTTAGTTGGTGTTTAGGTATCAATCCTCAAGTCTTCCTAAAATACATAACCATCAAATAATATTTTCAAATTTTCTGTCAACTTTAAACATTTTTTTAACTCAAAAACATGGCGGGAGGCTGGATGACTGACTTGACGCCCTGAGCTCCGGACTTAGCAAGTTTTCTGGGGGAAACACTGAATGTTCTGTAATTTTGCTATTTGTGTGTGTTAATTTGCAGGCGTACCGCCCATAACGTACCTGTTGAAACAATTCGCCGGATGCTGAATGGATACGATCGCTTTGTCACGGTTCAGTCCATTATGAACTCACACATGCCTGAGTTTAAACCGGCTCTTCTGCAGGAGAACTGCCACTCACTGTGAGTGATTATTCAAAACATTTCACTGTTTGGCTTGAAAGTAATGTAACGTTGAAGTTATGTTCTTTCATTGTGGATTGGAACATGAGTTAATAACTTGCTAGTTATTGTTTCCTCAGAATAATATTTTGACTTAAGATCTACTGTAGAAAAAAATCACTTGAATTAATGTCACTTTATAGCCATACATTTCAAGACATTTTATGTAACAAGCCTATTCAATGCAGCATTGAATAGGCTGAATTGAATATCAATATCAATTCCTTAAAACTATCAAAGGAATTGATAGTTGTAAAAAGAATTTAATTGAACCCAGTCCTTCTTCTTTAGTTCTGGTGTTATGTCTTTTTGGAAGACGAACCTCCACTCCAGTATTCCAGCATTGGAGTTGACATGGTGTGTTCAAAGTGAAGTGTAGAATTGCTGTCAAATAACACTTTGCATGCAGGCCTGATATGACATTTCGGTTTCCCATTTGTTTGCTTCGTCCCAATAAATGGCTTGTGGCCAAACTGCAGGCAGGGTTTCTTATGGCCGTCTTTAAGCTTTTCCATTAAGGCCAAATTCAAATGTATGGCGAATATTTTCCTTGTTGGAAAATTCTCCCGCCGGAGCTGTGGATCTCCAGAGTCACCATGGACTCCTTGGCTGCTTCTCTGACTATGGCTCTTCTTGTCCACGCTGTCAGTTTAGGACAGTCATGTCTTGGCAGGCTAATAGTTGGGCCATCCTCTCTCCACTTTCAGAACTGAGCCCTATGTGACGTTCAAGCTTTGGGTAATTTTCAGAACCGAATCCTGCTTTGAACTTCTCCACATCTGTTCTCTGACCCGTGTGCTATGTTCCTCAGTCTTTATGATGCTGTTTGTTCACTAATGTTCTCTAAAAAATCCCGAGGCCTTCATGGATCAGCTGGATTTGTACTGAGATTAAATTACAGACATATGGACTTTATTTAATGACTAAGATTTTTAAGGATAATTGGTCACACATTTATCCGGGATGACCAGAGTAAAAACAATGCAAAACAAATGCACAACTTTTTTAATAAATCACTGTGAAATAGTTTATTACATAAAGTCCCAATAAAATAGATTGAAAACAAATGTGAAAAAGCATAAAGCTGCAGTAGGTATATTATGAACAATATGTTTTTTACATATTTGTTAAAACTGTCATTATGTCATATCAGTGCAGCATAAGACACATATTTTTTTGAAAATACCAAGCTCCTCTGCCTCCCCCCTGTGGTCCTATTACTATCTGCAGACATACACAACTCGGTCAGAAATAACCGATCAGAGCCAGGAGGAGGACCTTAGTGCTGTCAATCATGATCATGTACGCTGCTCACATCCTCCCTCTTGCTCTTTGCTACATTACAACTTCTTTCTGATAGCAGAGCCTGCCACGAATGCTCAGGATCATTAGTATGGCCCTCGATGACAGCAGATAAACAGTTTTCCTGGAATGTTAAGTTGTTTCTGCGCCATATTTAGAACACTGATCGTCAGATAGACGAGCATGAGTGACAGTGCTAAAACCCGCCTCTTGAATCTGATTGGATGCTTTCTGCAGACAGCACCGATGATGGTAGCACTTGGAGAAGGTGGAGGAGCTTGATTTATTTAGTTTATCACCGATTATTTTTCTCATTCTGTCATGACATTATGATCTTAATAAATATGTAAAAAAAACAATATCTAGTTTATAAAAGTTACACACCCCAGCTTTAAGGAGTAAGAAGACTAAAGATAGTTTCTTTTAAGCAGATAAATTGTAAATCTCATTTAATCTTTTTAAAACCTGCAGTATATTAATGTATGTTTGTGTTCATACATCAACAACATCCCATCCTATCTTTTTTGTAGGCCTGTCTCTGCGGACACGCCCTGTCCAGACCTGGTAGATCGGTCCAGACTGAATGAGGAATGTAAAAGTTCCCACCCTCAGCTTTATTCCTCTCTCCCTGACGTGTCGTCCATCAGTGGCTCCGAAGACACTGGAATGCCTGACGACGCCTCTTGTGAATCCACAGAGTCGCTCGACCTCCAGCTGCTAGGAAAACAAACCAGCAGGCCAGATGCTTTTGATGCAGAGGATATTTATTCGGGTCAAGTGGATTCTGAACTGAATCCCACTAAAAGAGAAGGGAGAATCCCAGATTGCATTGTGGAATCTGTGATGAATGAAGACCATTCTGATGAAGTTCCTGTAGCGTTCTCTGAATCTATTGCACAAAGAGTGAAGAGGGAAAGATCACAAAGGTCTGGTTTTGATCAGGCAGAGGCTGCGGACCTTGTTAAAGACACCAACTCATCAGACAAGGACACTTCAACAGATGAGCAAGCAGAGGAGGAGACGGTTGGGAAAGGAGAAGAGAAGAGGAACTCTGAGATGCTTCATTTTGTTGGAGACTGGCCCTCTGAAGAGTCTCTTCAACAGCGACCGGTGAAGAGAGGAGAGAGGAGTACAACAACACAAGGAAAGGAAATAGGTGATGATGAAAAATCAAAGATTGCAACATCAGGCCCGGATATAACCGAGTTCCAGAAGCTTCTTGACCTTATTCAGACCGGTGTGGTCACAGATCAATTGAGTTCATCCTGCGCACTCTCTCCCAGCTCCGGGGAAGAGCTTGAAAAACAGGATGAAGGTGGCAAAATGGAAGAAGTTAACAAAACCGAAGAGAGGCAGCAAAACTGGAGCAAAGGTGGCTTACCTGACTGCGTCCAGGACTGGAAGGCAAACAAGTCACATAACAGTACAGGCTGTTGCGAAGAAATCGAGAGTGAAAACAAAGCGAATACCAACACCGAAAGGATCTCTGATTCTTCAGAAACTGGAAAAGAACTACTGGAGCCAACAGATGTATGCAGCGATCAAGTTGGAAACAAAGACGCAGATCTGAAAGAAAATCGCAGATCCCAGGGAGCCGAATCCAATATGAAACACTTGAGTGAGGGTCCTGAAAGTCCTGCATCTGAGTTATTTGCAGAAGCAGAAAGTTGTAGCAGCAGTCAGGAGAAAAAGCAGCGACAGGGTCGGAGATCTGGGAAGCAGTGCAAGTTGGCCCTCACCTTCTCTCACAACTCTTCCATGAATGACTCAGACTGTTCAAACACTGCAGCTGAAAATACGGACACCAAAAAAATCTCAAATTCTGATGCCAAAGCAATCAGTTCTGTTCTGAAACCGGATTTGGACCTGCTCTCCCCATCCTTCCCTGAGCTACCAACCACCTTCGCTTCAGTAGAAACAAGCTGCTTCTGTCAGACGGAACCGCAGGACTTCGCTCTTCTCTGGCGTCTCAACCGTCGCCACGGCTCTGACGACGCTGACGTGGTTGCCAGCGGACACTACGGCAACGTCCGGGTGTTGGAAGGAAACTCTTCTCGTTTTGTGCCGTGGCTGTCCTCCACAGCAGCTGCTGTGAACTCATCCAGCCTCATGGAGGTGCCATACCGTATGGTGCATGAGAAGGGCACCCAGCTGGAGGAGAAGGAGCTTGGAGTGACTCAGAACCGCCTGGAGAGCTTGCGCATTCTGAGCCGCCATTTTAAACTCGTTAGTTTTGATACGTTAGAGGATCTGTATGACAAGTGCAGTCAGGATTTGGAATGGACCACCAACCTCCTGCTGGACTCTGGAGAGAGGTTCTTCCGGGATGAACACTGGGATGACATCGAACCATCCAGCCGAGCTGAAGCTTTGAGTGAGATTTCAGATACTGGTGAATGTCTGGAACCAGTGAGGGATTGTGAGTCTAAAGGAAAACAAACTGGGGCTAAAGAAGCAGCACAGGAGATGACTCATGTGACAGAAAGGGCGTCAGATGAAGATAACAAAAACACTGACATACCATTTGGAGGGGAATCGGTTTCAGTTATAGTCGATGAGCAATCAGAACCAGCTTCTGACCAAGAACCGGTTCCTCAGACAGAACCTCCTCCTCCTGAAGAAGTTGAACTGGAGCGCAGCTCCGACACCGACCTCTTGGTTGCAGAAGCTGATTTCGAAGACGGAGCTTGGGGAGGGAG
Organism: Girardinus metallicus; assembly: GCA_903067095.1. NCBI lineage: Eukaryota > Metazoa > Chordata > Actinopteri > Cyprinodontiformes > Poeciliidae > Girardinus > Girardinus metallicus. Next base: position 70,354 of record CAEGAE010063441.1, on the reverse strand, counting down.
GGTAGACATCTTAGACTTTGAAACTGAAACTACCGATGATATCGCGAGCATGGATGAGATCAACCGGCTTCTACAGGCTGAGCTGGAAGAGATGGAAAGAGAACAAAGTCAGAGGAAAGCAGAGAGGCAAAACCAACATCTGAACATCCAAAGTGTGGAGCTGAAACTCTCCACGGAGCTGGCACTGCAGCTAACGGAGCTGTTCGGTCCTGTCGGAGTAGACCCAGGTAATTTACATGCAGGGAGCTCACTGTGCTTACTTGAAGCTGAAATAACCATCTAAAGCACAGGATAAGAGTACCTGTGACTTACAGTGACATGCAGGAGCATTCATATCTCATGGAATATGTTGATAATAAAAATATGAAAAATGTGGTGTGCATTTGTACTCTAGCAAACATTCAAGAAGCCTCTGTAGGAGCTGCAGAGATCCACAGCTCAGGTAATAGAATCTGTTGGCAGGACAACTGATATTAATACACTCAACACATTTGTCCCCCATTGAAGAGTGGCAAGAAGAAAGCGATTACTTAAACATGTGGAAGAAGTTTCTCTGGTCAGATGAGACCAAGACTGAACTTTAGACCTGCATGTGAAACTGACACGGTGCAGCACCTGCAACTAGAGCTGCACAATATTTCAAATTGCAGTTGTCACTGTAGTATCAAAAGAAATGTAATCCATTATTGTATGTGGAGTACTGTCCATTCATACTCTGCACACCAAAACTAAAGTTGGCCATTTGGGTGGCTTATGACTGAGCAACCAGATGTGTAATTATCGTTGCTGAGATAAACCTCAAAAAATGGATTGAAAGACAGAAAAGGGCCATATGTGTTGCTTCTAGCTGATATAATCACAAATGCTCTCTTGATGTCATTCAGCTCGACTTTGAAAACATCATCCGTAACGTGAAACATGGTGGCGGCAGCATCATTCTGTGCAAATGCTGGTCACAGTTGATGGAAATATAGATGGAGTTACAGACAAAGAAACCTAGTTGCAGCAAATTAATGGAAGTTAGTTTCCCATCAGGTTCAGCGACCAAAACAAACAGCGTTACAATTAAATGGTTTAGAGGAAACCATATTCATGGGTTAGAGTAGCCCAGTCAGTATCCAGATCTAAATACTTTTGAGAATCTTTGAAATGTAATTTTCAGAGACATTCTACATCCAGTTTGACTGAGCATGATCTATTTTGCAAAGATGAATGTCAAAAATATCAATAAAAGCGGTACATTTACTGTGGCCACTGCAGTGAAAGGTGGTCAGTCAAAGTTTTAACTCAAGGGGAGATGAATGCAAATGCACACTTTTGTCATATTTTTAATTGTATAATTATGAAAACCATGTATACTACAACTATGTGCAGCATTCTGCGTATCTGCCACATTAAACCCCATTGCATCTTATTGGTTGTCCGTTAGGCACATGTTCAGCGGATGACTTTGCTGTGCTGATGGACCTCAATCTGGCTAAACTTCTCCACCAAAAGTGGAAAGAAACTATCCAGGTAAGATTAAATCTTGCAGAAAAAAAACACCTGCACTTCTGCTGAGATCTATCATTGTGCATCTGTTTCCCTTTCAATTAATGTACTTTATTTTTCAGGAAAGACAAAGACAAGCAGCTCTATCTTTCCAGCTGCTCGAGGAAAGTAAGTAGCAGATATTTTGAAGCAAAAAACAAACAAACTCTAAACACAAAAAATTTACCTGCTAGTATTTTGCAGGCTTCGTATAGTTTTCTTTTTTTATGGCTCTTAAATGTGGATTTTTAATTGTTTATGTTCCACAAGAGCGAACACATCCAGGTAGCTCCCTGACGAGCAAAAATGGTGACCTGTCACTGGCCGGCCAGCCAGACGGCAGCGCGCGGATCCCGTTTATGGATCACTGGAATGTGTCCCGTCCACACGTCTCTCTTAGAGACATCATCAAAGAGGAGCAAGCTCTGCAGGCGAACATGCAGAAGGTATCACAACACCACAAAGGTGTTTATAACATGCCACCCTACTGTTGTTCCTTCTCATTTCCATTAACTCTGTCTGGCCGCCTTTCTTTCAGACCAGAAAGAGTCGCGTTGACCTCCACCGCTGGGATGGAGCTACGTTGTTGAAAGAGAAGCAACTTTACCAACTTTTCCCCACAATCGACAAGCATTTTCTGCAGGACATCTTCAGAGATCACAAGTAAGAAAAGACGATGTTCATTCTTGTAGGGCTGTTGTGTAATGGTAACATCATGTAAACAGTTGACTCTTTCTCTTTGAAAGACATAGTCACTGTTCAGCTGCTTTTACTCTTTATTTTCTTTGCCATTTATTCTCATGTAGTTATGCTGACAATTAACTGACAATTTTAATAATCAATTTTTTTATCGATTATTCTGATAATCGATAAATCAGACAGAAAAACTTTGCATATTCTGCAGATTTTTTTTTATTAACTATTTAAGCCTTTTTTATATGATATTAACCACTCATTAAAAATGAAAATGACAAAATAATTGTATAATTTTTTAAAATAAGAACATAAAAGTTTTATTGCATAAAATGCAATAAACTAACGTTTATTTAATACACTTGATTATTTGTAGCATCTGTTGTTGACAGCTGAAAAGTCCTAATTACTGTTCTGAGTGTGTTGTTCTTTCAGCAAATGCCCTTTTTTATAGTCTGTCTACTTCAGTTAATGAATAATCAATTATTAGATGGCAATTATTTCAATAATCCATCCATTAAGATTAATTGTTTCATTCCATAAATCAAGGAAAATGAAAGCTAAAATCCCTGATCCTTTTTACAACCGTAGAGGACAAACAGCATTTCCAGTATTCCACCAAACTACTGCTCTGTAACTGCTGTGAATCATGTGTTTTTTGTTTTTTTTGTGTTCGTTCCTTGGCACAGTTACAGTCTGACCCAGACTGAGCTGTTTCTACGCTCTCTTCTCAACGAGGAGGAACCTGTGAAGACGGTTGTTGCACTGGAAGCTCCTCGGTCGGACCAGCACAGAGCAGCCAGCAAGGACAGGGAAAAGGTGCAAATTCCTTCTGTTTAAAAGCTTTTTATGAGCATCTTTTGCTTTTTTTTATTTTGATTTGACTCTTTAGAGGATTGTTAGAAAACAAACAAACCCCCTGCAGGCAAAAATATATATTTATAGTTATTTGTCTTGTTTTAATTTATTGAATTTCATTATAAGCTACTTTACATCTATTCATTCTTTAAATCAGCTTTTCCCAACTCTGGTCCTCGAGCCACTGCCCTACATGTTTTAGGTGTTACCTTGCTTTAGCGCAAGTGATTTCAATTGACAAGTGTTTGCTGAACTGCAGTCAGCTGAATCAGGCGAATTAGAGCAGAGAAATATCTAAAATATGCAGGACAGTGTGCCTCTAGAATCAGGGTTAGGAAACACTGCTTTAAATTATCCCATAAAAAGCTTCATTATTGATGGAAAACAACATTATATGCTCCCGTCTGATTTTGCTTTATCCACACAGAAGCAGAAGTCGTTGGAATCTGCTGTCCCCAACTATCAGGATACAGATGATCCAGAGTATGAAGACTTCAGGGCTGAGGCCAACCTTCAGAGGAGGCGACAGCTTGAGAACTTTGCGAAGGCTGCAGAAGCTTTCAGGCAGGGTCGCAAAGAAGTGGCTTCATTTTACGCACAGCAGGTAAAAACAAGAGGCCAAGAATGGCTTCATGAACAGTGCCTTGCAACAGTTTTTATATATTATATATATACATATATATATATATATTTTTTTGTATATATATTTTAAAATTTTTCTTTGTGGGACTTTTTTTTTTAACTATGTCACAAATGAAAATGTTGGTGATCATTGAACTATCCAACTAAGAGTAACATTTTATTTACTTCCTGTTTTTTATCTGTTCTTCCCTTAGGGACACTTGCATGGCCAGCGGATGCGTGAGGCCAATCACAGAGCAGCGGTGCAGATATTTGAAAGAGTCAACTCATCACTGCTGCCCAGAAACATCTTGGACCTTCATGGTCTGCATGTGAACGAGGCCCTAGAGCATCTGGCTCAAGTCCTGGAGGAAAAAACTGCAGGTTAGACTAGTGTTTTGAAAGCTTGGATGGGATTTTCAGCTGACAGTAGGAAGGAGTAGAAGGTGTCTGAAATATTGAAAAAAACTTTTTCTTTATAAAAAAACATTTTAGAAAAGTACATATTTGAAAATGTATTATGTAAGTTTTAGCTTTGAAATAGCACAAAGATTGCAGGAGTAACAATCTGTGCAAAAAGGTGCAGAGAGAATTCAAATAATTTATTGCATTTGCATAAAATACGGTTTAAAAAAATATTTTTAATTATTAAATTTTAGCATTAAGTCTTGTTATAGTCCCTGCTCTGCAGTTAAGACTACGTTGTGGTGCGAGCGTGCTCCTGTTAACTGTATTTTGTGTGTTTTGTTTCTCTTTGGCCTCTTTGTGAACAGACTGCGAGCAGGGTCTGTGTCAACCTCAGCTCTCTGTCATCACAGGAAGAGGGAACCACAGCCAGGGGGGAGTGGCCCGCATCCGGCCCGCTGTCATAGACTACCTCACCAACAAGCGCTACAGGTACGGATATACTCACACACACACAAAATCACGCAAAAGGAAGAGAGACGTTAGTCTTTACCCATAGCTTCTCCCGTGTGTGTTTCTGTCAGGTTCAGTGAGCCAAAGCCAGGCCTCGTGTTGGTCTCTTTGAAGTGAAAAGACCCGGTTTCTGCTGCTGCGAACCAGAACTCTCTTCATCTCTCGCTCTCGTTTTTCAGTGCTGCAGTTTATATAGTGGGTAAAAGCTCAGTAAATATTTGTATTCCTTTGATACAAATACCCCTCTTCATCAGTCCTGCACCTACTAAAAAGACAAAACGTCAAATATCTAGTGAAAATAATTTTAATCTTTGTCACCTTATGTGAAGGGACTCCATTGGTCTTAAACAGAAATAAGTTATTTGCCAGTAAAATGGTTGGAAAGCATTTACATTTTATCATAAAAATTTCTATGGTGTATTTTTACCTCCTATATGTTTTAGATAATTGGATTTTGAAGTGTTCAAACTTTTTCAGTGTTTGAGCTCTGATGTTCATGTTTTGCTTATCTTTAAATCAGTTATGATGCTTTGTGCATAATGGAGGCTTCTCTTACAGTGTTGATGTAACACGTTATTTGAGACACAGTTAATGCCTTAAACTTTATGTTCTTTTACATGGTTTTTACAAAGTCAACGGCTTTAAAGAAGATGCAGCTTTTCCTCTTGATTATAGTCTTACAGACACCACATGCTATGTTTTAAGCTTCACAGATCCAGCTCTATGAAACAGATTGAGCAATCTCTGCTGTTGCTTCTGAAGGCAGCTGCCTCCTTAACAGAACGTTTTTATAACCCGTCGTATTTGTGAGAAAGGTTAGCTGCTAACACTCAAACTCAGGTGACCCGGTGTATCGGCCGTTTTCAGCTCATTCCTTGTAGCTTTTAAATTGTCTTTTGCCAAATGTCATATTAGCTGTCTTCCAGAGGATGCTATTTTTAGTTTTAAAAAGTTAAATTGCCTTCTTATTTTTCTAAAAGCAGTTCACTTTGGTGTTTGTATATATTATTGTAAGCACACTAAGTCTAAAAACGAATGTATTTTTCAGCCAATGTGTCTATACAATTTTACAGAGCATGATATTTGTGAAATAAATCTATTTGTTTACATGTACTTGTATGTGTTTTCATTTCTGGATGTGTTTGAATGTAGTCTTCTTTCCGAGGGTTTCTGTTAAACAACAGGGCCTTCCACAATTATTGGTACCCTTGTAAAGATGCGTAATCTTTTACTGCAGTTCGTTACACAAAGAAGTTGACAAAAAGTCTAGCCTTTAAAAATATCTTTTTTTCAGCAAAATCATTAGTCCCATAGCTGTTGGTGATGCGACTAAATCACTTAAACTACATGTAGTAAATTACTTATTATTTATAAGTATAATGTGACAGACCCTCTATCCAAGCTGCTCTTTCCAGCTGCTCTTTAAAATAGGAAAGACAAGGAAGCATCCAGTGGTGAAATTCCACTGAAAACATCAAATAAAAATCATACTTTTTCTTTTCTCTTTATTCACTTAGGCTTAAAAAATCAAGGCAAGAAGTAATAATTTTTTTTTACAAATATACCCATGCCAGACTTATTAGCATGGGTACATTTGTTATTGGCACTCCAAACAAGTGTTAATGAACTTTAGGACTTCATATGAGTGGCTTTAATATAAATATTGCACTCTTTGTGAAATACCTCAATAATCCAGTAGATGGCAGTAATTCACCTTTACACAAACAACAGTAAAGTAACAAATTTAGCAATTTTGTAAATCAGTTTTCGTTTTCTTCAGTGACAGTTTCACAGTCTAATTGTGCTACAACTTGTCTCCCACTTTGAAACATATAAATGAGACGAACAATATTAAAGAGAGGAAAAATGGCACCGGAAATGCATTTTGAGGCCTGTTTTGATTGTTTGCTGGACCTTTTACACGTAGCGCAGCTACTTAGATGCACCAAGTCTATCTTACTGTAACAACAAACTATTTATTTTGTGGCGTTAAAGGGTTGGATACCATTTATAGTATATCATTTGACATGACAGGGCTTTTTTTTCCCAATAGTTTACAGCTTCCTAAATATGTCAATTTACCGCTAGCATTAACAGACACAGTTTGACCACTGACACTCAGATGGAAACACAGAAGTGGCCTGAAATCAGTAACTCAAACTTTTTTTTTTTCTACACTCACTTTTTCCTCTGGTAAATCAGATGTTTTTTAAAGTAGACTTCCTAACACCTAAAGTGTGACTCATTGAAGATCCCTATCTAAAATGGAAAATAAGACCTCAAGTTTCTCTTATTTATTATATGCGTGCATGCTGGAATAATTAAGACATTTTATTGGAGTCTTAGCCACAACACATTAAATCCCAGAGAAAGAAGGAATGCTGTTCCTTTCAAAACTAGGTGTTCATGAAAATAGTTTTTCTTATTTAGTCAGTTCTTGTCTTTATTTATGCTTCAGATATGCACAGAAAGTTTGATGTTCTAGTCCACATGTCTTGGATTCGATTTAATTTTAGAAATTAATATATCCACTTATCAAATGTCATGACATTTATGCCTTTTTCTTTAACACAACAGAATTTAGGACAACCTTGAAAAAATTTACTACCAAACTCCCAAATTGTCTGAATTAATAATTTACCTGAAGAACATGGAAGAAGTTCAGATTTCCTATCTTATTATTTTCATCGTATTATGAGATTCATCTTACTCATATACATATTTTGAGTTCATCTTTACAAAATTACTGTTGTGATTTTAAAGGTACTTAAGTTTTTCAAGCACAGCAGCACATTCAGTTGTCAGCTTCAAATTATATTATGTTTAAATGCCACGTAACCATGACTAGTAGATGTGTTTCCACCTTCATCTTTTCAACAGTATCATACTTTTTTTTTTTTTTTTTTTTAGATAAAATATGTTCTTTTCTATTACTTTCTTATCAAAGTTTTCTCAAGACTTGCAAATGAACAACCAGGTCAAAAAAGAGCAAAGTTGGGATTTTTTTTTTTAAAGTTTCATGGAGAGGTGGAAATCTCTGGCAAATAAAATCAATGAGATGAGAATAAACATTTGTGTTTGAGTTACTGTTCTAGCGATTATTGCTATGAGTTTGAGCTGATCCTTTTACCGACCCACACACAACCAAAGACACACTCAGCCCCCAACAAAGCCCATTCTGCAAAAAAACTTTTCCATTGTGTGACTTGGTGGGAACATTAAAAACTACAACTATTGAGCTGTCAAAATGTAATCTTGTGTCTAGTCATCTGCTCTTAAACTTTTTAAAACATGCATTGCTTTAGTACCTATCATGTTTTCCAAGTATTTCACCGTTATGACAGATATTGTATTTGCAAACAGCTCTGCAGCTTGACTTGAGTTTTTCAGGTTGTTTTGTTGCATCAGATAAAGTGGAACAAAATCAGTCTAACTGCACTGAAAGATGCAGTTCAATTAAATAGTTAGTCTCAGAAAATGTTATTTGAAAGTTTTTATTTAAAAACATCAACAGGACAATTCTTGCTTTCTTGATGGGAAAGTGAAAAGTTTCAAACCAACACAGGGTCAAAATTCAATATGGCTGCCAGCTTAGTGACAGCTGCAGTAAAAACAGAAGATTTCCTTGAAGTTGTGATGATTTGTGTTCAGTCTTTTTTAGACACAAAATTATACAACCATCTTTACGAAAAACTTTGCTGCTGTGACACAGACACATTGTATTGCTGATAGTGGTTCGTCTGGTCACTGAGAACATCAATTAACAAATCTTTCTGGTCTGGGTTAGAGGTCAGTTCCAGTTTAAGGTGCCAATCATGGAGATAAATGTAGCACAGTTGGTTGTTTTGGGTTCACTGTAATCTGCTTCACTTCATAGTGGAAGTGATTAGTAGCTTTACCATACAGCACATTTGTCCTTATTTATCTTGTAAATACTACCAAACTTTCGTTTGAGTACAACTAAACACTACTCATGTGCCAACATGAGTTCTTAACTAATCTCAACTAACGGATGAATATGAGTGAATGGCCTGTTTTTTTTAGAAGACTTGGAAAGCCCTTATTTGTAGAGAAATTTCTAAAAATAAACATTCAGATTTGCTGGAGAGTAACTCAGTCCTGGTTTGACCTCGTGATACTGTTAAGCCCAAAATTATTCATACCCTTGTCTTTTAGATTTCAGTACTTTCAACCAAGAAGCTTATATCTGAAAGCAAAGTAAATGGATGTCTCTCAGGATATGATAAAATAAATTTTAAATCAAATTTGAAACTAGATATATTTTATTTACATTTTAATGAAATAAACATGTCAAAAGTTACTTAAACCTTTCTCAATAATCAATGAAAAAATCATTATTGACATTACAGCAATTCAAACCTTGGTATCGGCAGGAGATATTTTGCATGTTTTTATTGATATTTCTATTATTTATCTTTGGTAATAAGTCAGAAGAAACATGTTGGTATTAAAAGATTACTTTAAACAAAAATTTGATCTGCCAGGTGTATGAATAAGTTCTCTTATCAGTATGCAGTTCTTTTCAAACTTAACTCATGCCAAGAAAGCTCTAAAGATGCCCTTTTTTAAGCTCCTGTAAGTATAATAATGATGCAGCAATAAATTTCAAACTTTACTGTATTTCTACAGTAATCTTTGTTCAGAGAAACAATCAGAGGCGAAATATCCGCTCTAAAAATGCAGGATCTTGAACAACTCCTGAAATTAAATGATAAGAAATCAGTTTTACTTATGTCTTTGAGAATATAAGATAATTTCGTATGAGATATTTATAAAAATATTAGCTCAGCTAGTCAGTGGTGGGATGTTTTCTTCACTTGCACTGCTGTTTTTGTGTCTTAACATCTTAGTGTGCACCAGCTGTCAGAAGCACACACAAAAAGATCCAAACTGTGAAGAGAGATTAAAAAAGCAGCCGTATTGTATGAAACACAGCTGCTGTGGGGGAGGCGAGCAGCAGATCTGTCACACCTCCACACTCCAACAAGCGGATGTGTTTTACTTTGCCTTTTCTCGCACTTTCTGACTTTCCTCCTCTACCTATGACCGACTGTCTTACAGCGGCTGCTTCTGTATTTTACATCTGTGATGGCCTAATTTTGTGCCGCTTTTCTTTCCTGCGTTGCTGTGAGGTTCAACTTGTTGTAGCTCAGATACAACATATACTTTTGTTGGAGTTTAAAGTCGTTCTATTCAACACGGTGACGTCTCACAGTTAGCAGCCGACATCCGCCTGTTAAAGATTGGGGTGGCTGACAAGGTAGGCCCAAACTTCTACTTTTCTTTTGTTGCCTTTTTTTGATTACCATCTTTTACATTTGGTCTCAATGGAACAATATGTTCTTGATACCTTTATGGCAACAGGTTTGATGTGTTTTTTTTTAAATCTGACAATGAAACTTGTTTCAATTTGTTGATTTAACTGAAAAAAGTAAAGGATTTTATACTAAAAAGGTAAATTGTTTGTTCTAATCCTAATCTTATCAAACAAAGGTTCTCAAATATGAGATCACTGAGCTGAAATGTGGAAAATCCACTGATTAATGTGTCCCATCTGCGCTATGGCAAATCTTTCCATGTCGATGACATGGACGGTGGTTTTGAGTTTTTTTTTTTTCCTGCTTCACAAAAGTGCACCAGTATAGTAAAATCAGCTCAGAAATCATAAGCGATTAGAAGAAATTTACATTTCTGTAATACTATAAATGATCAACCTGCAGGCCAATGATTTTTGTCCCTACGTCAGATTGCAACAGCCTGATATGTGGTGTAGACAGCAGAATGAACAATGGGAGGTTTTTGTGTAAAAGCGACACAACGAAATAGGGGCAGACAGCGAAACATATGTGAGCTTGATGATAAGGTTCAGAAGATAAGCACCTGTGTATGTTTTCGGGTTCAAACTGTGAATTCTGGGTCTCACCCAAGCAAACATGTCTTTACTTCCGTATAAAAATCCCTCATGTTGTCACAGATCATCTAATTTGGAAGAGGTTCTGCTCACACATACATGGTAGATTGGGTATTTGCAAATGTTTTTACGTTACGAGAAACTCAAAAAACCATCAAGTGGTCACTAACACATTCAACTTTCTAGCTATTGTGAATGTCTTGCAATTCTCTATGTTTCTAACATGTCTCTCCTGTTCCCAGGAGACTGTCCCAATTCATAGATAAACATTGGGACCGACAGATTGATGGTCAATGAAAGGACCGAAGAGAAATACCCTGAGCTGACCATGCTGCTGCTGAGAGCAAGAGGAAGGAAGTAAAATGAGCCAAGATGGCCTAAAGAACCAAGAGGTTGCGCAAATCATCCGCTGGAGAGGTGCGGACTGCATACGAGACCTTTGAGACAACATCGATCAGTTCAGTTCACTGAGAGCAACTCTACTTGTTTCATCAGTGAATGTCTGAGCATAGCCTGTGATGAAAACCGCCAGCACTGTACGAAAGCACAGCCCACACTTGAGGACCTTATATCCTGCTAACCTGACAGAAAAACCTTGACTTTTTCCTTGAAGAACCCAAGACAACTTGAGAGGTTTGTTAATCAACGGGAACCATGAACGGCCTGACTGAACTGTCCGTTAAGTGTGTTCTAGTCGGGGACTGTGCTGTTGGCAAGACGGCTCTGCTGGTCCGCTTCACCTCCGAGACGTTCCCAGATTCGTACAAGCCCACAGTGTTTGAAAACACGGGTGTTGAGGTGTACATGGACGGGGTCCAGATCAGCCTTGGGCTGTGGGACACGGCGGGCAATGACAACTTCAAGCAGATCCGGCCGAGATCGTACCAGCAGGCCGACGTCGTCCTTATGTGCTACTCAGTGGCCAACCCCAACTCCCTGGCCAACATCCAGCGCAAGTGGATCGCAGAGGTCCGAGAGAACCTGCCCAGGGTGCCAGTGCTGGTGGTGGCCACTCAGACGGACCTGAGGGAGGTGGGAGTTCATCGGGGCAGCTGCATCTCGCCGGCGGAGGGGAAACGTGTGGCCCATGAGGTACACGCTAAGGGCTACCTGGAGTGCTCTTCCTTGAGTAACCGCGGCGTGCAACAGGTGTTTGAGTACGCTGTGAGGACAGTTTTTAACAAGCACAAGAAACGGGAACGCAGACGCATGTTCAGCATGAACCAGTGCAAAGTGTTTTGACCTTTGACTTTGATCTTCAGATATGCTGTTCAAACTCAGTCAGCCATGACGAGATGTAAGGACCCAAAATGACTTCCTGACATACTAGGCTGTACTTTACTAATACCTCCCTAAACCTCAAACATATTTAAACTGAGAACACTGAAAAATAAATTACGTCACTCACCGAGAAACCAGCATATGGGATGGACACTTTTCTTCAGGGATCAAGTAATAAACTATTCTTGTAGTATGTCAAACAGAACATTGTTTTATGTATTCAAAGAGAAAAGGTTGTTTTCATTTCAGCCTAGGATTTACTTTAGCAAGTGAACTTTTTTATTGAAATTTTAAAGAAATATGCCTTTCTACTACCACAAATACATTAACGCAGCATTTTTTGGATATGGTTTCATGAAGCTGGAACAATGTCATTCCAGATGTTTCTAAATCAGGTTTAATGAAATTCAAGGTCCCTTACCATTACTTTGTGATTGCGTGAGCAGCAGTGTGCTTTGTTCAGTCAGAAATCATTTAAATTATGTTGGAAATACATTTCAGCTAAGAAAGCAAAATTAACCCTTTGTGGAGTACCTTTATTAATTTTGTTTCTAGAAAAATGTTTTGTCAGGTGGCCTAAAAATAACATGTTTTTCATAAATACATCTCAAAGCCCAAAGTTATTCATGTCCCTGGCAGACTCTGGTTTAAAGTAATGTTTTGTTTTTTTGAACATGTTTTGTCTGATTCGAAGCAATTATATCGTTTTGGAGCGGCCTAGTCAGAGTCCTAATCTTTAGGTCATCATCCTAAAGATTAGGGTGACGGCAAATAGGCCCACCAACTTCAGAGATCAGGAGCTTAAAACTAGAGATAATTCATTAAAATACCAGAGAAGACATGCAAAGAGCTGGTTAGCAATTCTAAAAAGGAGATTACTGATTAATGCAAGTAGTTTTTTTTTTTATTGAAAATAATACATATAATTTACAGCACACCATTTTTAAATAAAATATTGAAACGGGTGAACAATTTTTTGTATTGATTCTACTTTTCCATGATTTTGTTATCTTTCGAGAGATGTCCGTCTCATTTCCGATCATTGACAAACTTCTCGGTTCAAGGAAAATAATTTTAAATCTAAACATGCCGGAGGTGCTAATATTTTTGAGCTATAAATCAAAAGTATTATGTTTTTTAAAATAATTTTATATAAGTTCTGAACCAGCTAAAGAATAAAGGAAAAAAAGTGTTTCTTTTTGGAAATATTTATCTACTCAGTTATTTCTGAAAATGACAGAAAAAACACAAGCATAAGATTTGTGATATATTTAATTTTCTTTCTAATGTTCAAATTTCTTCATGTCTTCATGAAACAAGTGACAAGCTAAAGCTTAGCTTCATCCATCCATCCGTCCATTTTCTAACACGCTTGTCCCTAGTGGGGTCAGGACGGCTGCTGGTGCCTGTCTCCAGCTAACGTTCTGGGCGAAGGGCGGGGTAGCTTAGGTTCAATGAACACAATTTTTAGTTTTTGTTTGTAGACTGTCTAAGGTTTGAGTAAATGCCTGAATTGATGTTCCTGCTATACATTGCAATAATTCCAATGTACAATGAAAAGAAAATCATTTGTGGGTTTTCTGTGAAGTCTCTGTGTCTTGGTTGGTTTCGTTGGATGTTCTTGGATTGAATTTCAACATGTAGGAACCAAACACTGTAAGATGTTAAATTTAAATCCTTATTGTAAACACTTGGTTCAGTATTTTCTTGCACCAATATTTTTTATGATATGAATTCATTTGTGGTGCAAGTCTTTAACATTAGAATATAACATGCATTGTGGGATTTTAAGCTGTTTTATAATCTTTAAATAAAACTTGTGTTGTTCTGAATTAGGGTTACAAATTTGGCATTTTTATGTCTCTGGCCTTTCAGGCTATTAAATAGAAAATCCTATCCTGTATTTACTTGCCTTTGAAAAAAATCCTCTCACAATAAAAGTAATAATAGTTCAGTAAAACATTACAAAAAAGGGGGATTGAAACATGTTGCTAACATTATATTTTCTGATATGTCTAGATAGTCAGCAGAGCTCAGCGGTAAAGAAATGAAACTTTGCTCTTTTTTCTCCATATCTTAAAATATTCATGCAAGCATAAACATGATTAAACTGCATCTCAGCATTAATGTGTACGACATTTTCATTTGCTTAAAAACACATAGAGTCAGGAGAAGTAAAGCAGGGAGGTTTAGATAAGAGATAAGCTTTATCTTTTTAGGCTTAGCTATGCAGCTCAAATCAACCTCATTCTGCCAATAAGGCATGCTATGTGTAAAAATGCATGCAAATGTTGCTATCTTCTTATGTAAAATTTGAGAAAGTTAATTACTAATAAAAGCGTCGTTTTCAGAACAAAACACACTCATAAAAAAACGGAGTCGACCAGGAAAAAGGCTCAGAGAAGCCATTCCTTCCCCCTCATGTTTTCTCCCGCTCTTTCTCTGCGCCTCTGCGTCTTCATGTGGCGTTCAGAGCCGCTGAGGATGAGAGGCACCGTCAAGACTTTTCAAGGATATGCTTAAAAACACCTAACCACAACCCAGTCCACACATGAACTCTCATGTACAAACATTTCACACACACACACACACACACACACACAAAAAAAAACATATAGCAACCCTCAGCTTCATTTTTATTTCTCACAAATTTCTTCTCTTAAACGTGCAGGGCCGCTTACAAGTGCTTCAATACAGTCGCACAACATTCACAAAACCTGGACCATCTGAACACAGACGTTTAAAACTAACATATCTATTTCAATGCTGCAATGATAGCTTTAATGTTTTATTTACAATCCACAATATTATTAATCAAGGCTCCACAATTGTTTCTGCTACAACTCATTCTGAATAAGAAAAGAGAAGCGCTCGACTTTAAAGTTCAGTGTGTTTGGCTCACTGCTGTGGTCACATCTTTTATGTCGCATTATTCTCTCTGCCACAGCTACCACAATGCCTCATCCCTTTATCTCTCTGTCTGAGTGTTTTTTTCTCCAACACATACACACACGTATGCACTCTCACAGGCATTGTACTGAACTGTGGGTGTCGAGCCACTTTACGGTTAGCGGTAGTTCCTGTGCTGACATCTGAAGGGCCTCGGGGGATCTGTGCGAGGGGCTGGTGAGTTGGTCTTTTCTTCATCAGATCCGACGACATTTTGACAGAACAGCAGCCACAACACAGATGCAGCAAATAACTTTGATAATACTTGCCTTTCATTTGCTGCAGCAGGACTACAAGACTCCACTGAGCCGTCAATTAAGAGAAAACTAACCAGACCTGTTTGAGACCTCACGTTACCATGGTGACGAGGCTCATTCAGTTTAGCTCTGTGGGTTGTCTTGATTGGTACTTAAGCCAATATGTTTTCAGTGTTTTAACAATTAAACGAACTTTTAACAAATTGTAAAGTAAAAAGCCAGAGCTTTTTTTTCTTTTTTTTTTTTAAACACATTTTCTTGTTTCATATCTAGATGTGGTGACTGGGCATGCTAAATAGCATAAATTACAGTTTCTAGGCTTTCTAATTTTTCTTGAACTTTGTCATTTGAGTACATCAAAATTTTAAAACAGAATATATGAACTTCATAAAAAAAATTCTAAAACTAGCGTTTTATTGAACACCTAACCAAGATTTTCTGAAATGTATCTGCAACACTAAAGACTGATTAAATAAATGAAAATATTATTGAAAAGTCAATTAATTTCAGGAACCTTGTCACTAAATGAAACACATTATGTAGATTAATTGCACACAAATGACTTTTTAAAATATTTTGTTTCTCTTAATTATGATGATTTTTCCCTTACAATTAACGAAAACCTGGCATTTAAAATTAGAATATTTACTTCTATCCATCCATTTTCTGTACACCCTTGACCCTAGAGTGGTCAGGAGGGGTGCTGGTGCCTATCTCCAGCGAACGTTTTGGGCAAGAGGCGGGGTCACCCTGGACAGGTTGCCAGCCTGTTGCAGGGCAAGAATATTTACTTAATATACTCAATATAAAAACATTTTTAATACAGAAATGTAGCCTTAATGAAAAGTATGTTTAATACCTGCTTAAAGTTTGTCAGTTTTCCGAATGTACAAATTAGCATAATTGGAATGCATATTTTAATTTATTGAATATGACTGCATGTTGTGCATTGTGCCCATTTAGTTTGTCTTTTGTGGACACACTCACACACCATTTTATGTTGTTTTTCTATCCAAGTCCTGAATTCAAAATAGATCAACTTTGGATTGATTTATAACAGTTTATGGGTCCATAACTGGCTAAATGTCAAATGACTCGCATAAAATGATCAAAGAGGCCTGGTTCATTAAACCAGGTCTATTTGGGTGAAAATCAATAATTTATCAGTCTTGTTAGCAGTCTTCAACAGTCTATTGAGCAGAGGAAGGGTACAACCTGTCGTCACAAAGTCACAGAGAGACACAGGAACAGCTATTCACTCTCAGCTATAGGCAATTTAAAGTAGCCTTAATGAAAAGTACAAAAATCACATTAAATTATTTGAGGATACAGTTCACATGCACCAATGCACAATGTTTTTAGGCAACTTTAGTTTCTTTCTTTTTTTTTTTTTTTTTTTTACAAACTTTGACTTGTAAAAAAGTCAGGAAGCTGGAACTGAACTCACAAGTGTCTCAATTGTCCAATGACTGATCCACAGCTTCCAGGTCTCGGACTTACCTCAGAATTTTACTGGACTTTTGAGCAGCTGACTTACATACTGTTTTTATAGTTTCTAATCAACCTGATTACCCTGATGTTGTTTTCACACCAAATCTGTCCGGACTGCTTTAAAAGATGGTTTTAATCAGATAGTCCACTTTGTTGGGGCAGGTGTGAAAGCTCAGCTGAAATATGGTACAAGCCAAAAAAGTGAAGTCCTGTCCAGAGGAAAACATTGGTGTCAGCTTGTTTGCAAGAAAACCTTGGTGCAGTTTGTTTACTGAGTGAATGCAACCTGTTCAACAAACTGATGTCTTGGTTAGTTGTGAAAGTGGCCTAAACAACAAGTAGCCTGACACATGAATTTCCCCACTGTGGGAAAATAAAGAATTTTTCTATTCTATTATGCTAAAAACTTCACTCAAATTGAGTAATGAAAACTTAACCATCTTGATTATGTTAAATAAGACTTGGTGCTAAACACTTGAAAATGAATAACAAAGTTCAGACAAAAAATAATGCATTGTATAAAATATTTTATGTCTTTATTGCCTTTGATCAAAAGATAAATGTTAAAAATGACTAGCACTAGCTTGTGTCAGCTACTTAGGTAAAAAGCTAATGTTAAGCTTGAGTGACCACACTTGTTCTCTGGTGCAACTAAACCTAACACACTGACAATAACATTATTATATAGCATAATTTTACCATCCGTTTCTTATTTCCTCCTGTGGAAGAGGTTCAGCACAGTCTGGGTTTCTATGCAAAGCCCCTTCTAGCCTTTTTCACATTTTGTAATCTAATGTTTTATTGAAACATTCCCTATTGGGGATCAAGAAATAACTCAGCACTTTTTACTGAGTAGGCGACTTCAACCCATACAGAATTATGCAGCCTTCATTTAGGGAGAGGATAGCCTGAAATAAAACAGAAGAAAACAACGCTGGTTATCACAAGAAATTGCTGAGCACACAGTCATCTGTGGAGAAGTGCTTTGCACATCCTCAGATGAAGACATTTACGTCACATGTTTGCAACTGTTTCCGTAGCAGGCAAAACTTTTGGTTTCTCGTAGAGGCGACATAAAACAATCCTGTCAAACTCTGACCAGTAAGATGACCAGTGACTATAGAGATTTGCTTTAAGGAAGAGGATAGATATCATCTCTCAGATGCATGGCCTGCTGTTGCACACTGAAAAAGAAACGATCTTAGCAGATTAAACAAAGTTCTTTAGATGACGGGGTATAACCTTAATATCCTTAATATACTGTATATAACCTCTGATGTTATCAGTAGGTATGGCCTAATTGAATCTTAATATTTAGTTCTCACTTTGCTGCTTTGTTAGCATTTATTACCGGAAACACAAAATAAAAAACTGGTTATATTCATGTTGCACATTTATCTGCTCTCGTCTAAAAACATCGGAGATGAAAATGTGAGACCTTCATTATTCAAAAGGTACAGCATTCAGAGACGCGGCGTAAATGAGAGTTTTTAAAAGCTTCACAGCCACTTTCATTTAAACTTTAATGCATCATAATATTAGTAACTGCTAATAGCATTAGTGAGATTTAAAGTTCAACTTGCTCCCATTTTTTTTGTCCAGACTAAATTTCTGTTTACATGGAGCTTGAATAGAGTGAAGTTTTTATGAATCACTCTGTTGAAGCAACTTGTAGCCTGTCTCATAATAGAGTTGAATTTATTATGACACATTAAATAACAAGATTTTCGATTAACTGAACAAACTGGCAACAAATCTTTAATGAATCTTTCTTTTCTTTAGCAAATCCAACTCGCTAAAAGTGATGTTTACCTAATATATTCTTCTTTTCACAGTGCTTGTGTGTGCACACTCACAAGGCTACCAGCACCCAGACAAGTTCTAGTTCCTTTTCTGTTGTGCAAAAACTCGAAGCGCTTCTTCTTGTTGTGTTTGTTGTATCATGCTTCTCATCGATCAGCACACAAGCTTATATTCCAAAAATCATTTAACACTTTTTCTTGATAGATCATCTTATTTTCTTTGTTGTTTCAAAAACGTGCAAAAAAAATCTACAAAAAGCCTTCTCTGAAACAAACATAACAAACAGAATAAAACAAGTTACGGTTTACAGAAATAAATTTTTGCCACTGACTTACACTATGGCTTATTTTCCCTTACAAACACACACACTCAAGCACACACTCTCTTAGATGCACACAGGAAACACCTGTCCTGTGTGAGCTCAGTACCACAGAAACTGAGTGACACAGTAACATCACAATGTGCAGTTTCTCTGCGGAATCAGAGCGCAATGTCAGTAACATTTGCCAGTATTTTGTAATGTTGCAGATTTCTCTGCTTTTATTCTCGTAAATAAACTGATTTCAGGTTAAAAAAAGTGCTGAGGCTACTGTGGTAACATATTAATTATAGCGGACATGTAAAGCCAGCTCTGGGACATTTGTGTCCTGAAGCTGGTAGAAAATGTACATATTTTCTAACAGTTGTATATCAAATTGGAGAAAAACAAAACTAGAACAAATAGTTAACTGTTTTTTTAAATTTAAATTTTAAATTAAAAGCAAAAAAAAAGAAAGACAGACTTCATATAGAAAATTTGGTTTTTACTTTAGCTTCTGAGATTTCAAACAAAAGCTTCAGATAAGCAGAATTTCGTTCAGTTAAAGAAACAACAAAACACGTCAGAAGCTCAAAGTCTCCCTCAAATCACAGTCATTTTACTGTGTGTTGTCTCAAAATAACTTTTTAAATTATCTAAATATAACTTAAAGCAGCAGCAGTACAAACAGGTTTATACATGCAAAATTAGCTTAAAACTAAGCTGGCAGAATGGATTGTAGGAGGACCACTTGTTGGCCCTCCTAAGAATGTACAAAGCCTCATCCGTTTCCTCTCTTGGTTTTACTCTTCGTTCAGCTTACACGTTTATCTTGCTACTCAAATTTGGTTAAATTCTAAAAGGCCACATTTAGAAATTGTGGATAATTTGTAAGCATTTCCATTTTATTCTAGAAGAGAATTAAAATGTTATCATATAGTAAAATTAATCTTACTTAATTAATTAATATTACTTAAACCCTTTTATTTTTTAAAAACAAACAAATGAATAAAATCTTAATCTAAAGACAAAGAATACAAGCAAAAGTATTATTTTGAATGATTCTTAGATATTCTGTTTTTGCAAGATGTCTAATAGGATCAGTAAGCTTTTCCTAATCTGAAATTAAAAATTTTCTTGTGATTGGTCAACAAATTGCAAACAGTCTTATTACACTGGACCAACTGATAATTCATTGGGAAAATATCCTCAGAGATATCGGCATGAAAGTGTGTGTGTGTGTGTGTGTGTTCATGTTGAATGACAGGACATAATGTCGCTAACTGTGTAACGCAGTCCAGCTCTGTGTGTGTGTGTCGCACAGCTTGTGGTCATGTATACAAGTGGAAGAAGACGTTGGGCATCACATTTCACCTGGAGACATTGTGCAATGTGATATCAAAGTATGTGTGTGTGAGTGTGTGTGATGTCCCAGGTCCTGTTCCGCAGCAGCAATTACACATAGAGAGAGACAGATGCGATCTGCGACTAACAACCAGCCAAGCATTCAGAGTCTCTGACAGGATGTCAGACTTCAAGAACGTTCTGCGGTCTCTTGGGGTTCTGTCTCACCGGTGCAGAACCGAGATCCAAACTGAGTGACGCTCTGGGTCTGGACCCAGCAGGTCTTGGTGACCGCTGTGCTAAATAATTGATCACATTGCGAGAGAGGCGCAAAAAAAATGAGGAGGACAGCACTGATGGTTTGGATAAGTCTTTTGATGCAAGGTTAGTTTTGCTGAAGGGTTTATCTTATTATTGATTGCCTTGTTTTTCACTTTTATTGTTGTTCTAGATTCAGAAATGAAAAGGCC
Source organism: Girardinus metallicus (assembly GCA_903067095.1). NCBI lineage: Eukaryota > Metazoa > Chordata > Actinopteri > Cyprinodontiformes > Poeciliidae > Girardinus > Girardinus metallicus. The sequence goes on along the minus strand of CAEGAE010063441.1, from coordinate 49,909 downwards.
TCTCTAACATATTTTTTCCTATGTTTTTCCTCTTCATATGTGCTCAGTGTCCCATGGTGCTCAGGGTCATTTTGCCCGCAAGCTTCTGAATGACCTGATGGAGGACTATTCCAACGCTCTGAGGCCTGTGGAGGACACAGACAAGGCCCTCAATGTCTCCCTTCAGATCACGCTGTCACAGATCAAAGACATGGTGAGTACAGAAAAAACTCAAGAAGACGTCATCCACAAACAGAAAACCACAGGTATTAGCCCAAAAATTTAAGAATTTGAGCTGGATTATATAGCATTTCAGGATTTTCTCCATTTCTTGAGACATAGTAAAATGAGTTGTTGCAGACTCTAGTAACTGGAAGATCGCAAGTTTGATTACAGTTTCCATCTGCTGGATGTCCTCAGGCAAGTCACTGAACCGCAGTTTGACTATAAATGTGCAAATGTTTATATAAACATAACAAAAAAGAGAAGGAAAAGTGGCATTACCCTGTGATAATGCAGTTTTCACTTTACATTATTAGAAATAGCTATGTCTACTGACACAAATAATTAACTTGGATATCATGGATCAATTCTTCCTGTAGGTTATTGTTACAGCTGGGCAAAATATTTCATTTCTTGTGCAAGTAAACTCTATTGATAACGTTTCACATCTGTTTGCTGTTTTACTGGTAAACATAAGAGTGTGTTTAGAAGAAAGATTTTTTTTTATTTTTTGTTTTTAATTTTTATTTTGTAAGATACAAGGTGTACCAAGCCTCTTGCCCAGTGACTGCTGGAGATAAGCACCGGGCAAACAGGGATAAACTGGGATGGATGGATGGATGGATGGATGGATGGATGGATGGATGGATGGATGGATGGATGAAGTCACGAAGAGTCATCAAAATCTAATTACATTTTTTATATGAAATAATAATAAAAAAGACTGAGCATAATAAATAAATGTTTAACATAAAAACATATGGCTATGGCTGCTATGAAATAGCAATTAAAAATCTGGCAAAATAAAAAAAAATAAAAAATTTATGTTCTCTTCAGCACATAATTCAAACCCCCTCAAAACTTTAAAGTTGGTACCATCTCTCAAAGGAAATGTAAAAATTTTTCTTTGATGATGTGGGTGCATCAAAAGTTTCTTCGCACATTTACGTTTTTGAATAATGCAGAGACTGGAATGTACTGAATATAAAACTACAATCTACTACTGCAGCATAGTAGATTGTAGCTGTAACATTTATATTTATTGTACTGTTCTTTGTCTGTTGGAAAGCATTTAGTAAATCGGTTTAGGTTGTGGTTTATTGTCTGAGTTGTATTTACTTTCTAGATTGAGATATCTTAAATTGTCTGTTTTTTAATGGAATTGCATGTATTATAGGATGAAAGGAACCAGGTGCTCACCACTTACCTGTGGATAAGGCAGGTCTGGCACGACGCCTACCTGAAGTGGGACAAAGAGGACTACGACGACTTAGAGATGATTAACATCCCCAGTGATTTGGTTTGGAAACCTGACATTGTTCTCTACAACAAGTCCGTAATTTGAAGCAAAAAGATGAAACAGACGTTAAATAGTGACTAAAATAAGAAAACGCTCATCCATAAATGTGTCCTTTTCCTTCATTCTATTAATGTAGAGCAGATGAGGAGTCCTCAGAGTCGCCCAGCACTAATGTGAAGCTTCGTTATAATGGAGAGATCGTGTGGGACTCTCCGGCCATCACAAAGAGCACATGTGTGGTGGACGTCTCCTACTTCCCCTTTGACTGGCAGTCATGCAATCTCACCTTTGGCTCCTGGACCTACAACGGCAACCAGGTGTGTGGAAGCAGGACACTCAAAAAGTGGAGGACATTAAAAAAGAAAGTTATTTGAGATCAGACAATAGAAATGTAACCTTGAAGCATATTATTACCATTGAACGATCTCTGTCCATTCCGGGAGCACACTAAGAAATGGAATAATTTTCCATGCAGGTGGACATCAGCTTGGGCATGGACAGCGGCGACCTGTCCGACTTTGTGGAGAACGTGGAATGGGAGTGTCATGGCATGCCTGCGGTCAGGAATGTCATGATGTATGGCTGCTGCTCGGACCCGTACACAGAAATCACCTACACTTTGCTCCTTAAGCGCCGCTCCTCCTTCTACATCTTCAACCTGCTCCTGCCCTGCTTCCTCATCTCGTTCCTGGCTCCGCTGGGATTCTACTTGCCAGCCGATTCGGGAGAGAAGGTGTCCCTGGGGGTCACGGTGCTACTGGCGCTCACTGTGTTTCAGCTGCTGGTGGCTGAGAGCATGCCTCCTGCTGAAAGCATGCCCTACATAGGTCTGAACCAGTTTTTATCCATTTTTGCCTGTCTTTAGGTCGACGTGTTGTTCATTTGGGAGCTAGCTACAAATGTAGAACTACCATTTGTAGTTCTACATTTGTAGCTTTTAACTACACATTGACGTGTAGTTAAATGAAAATTTAAAATTAGGTAAAAAGGTAATTAGGTGAAAACCAAAGAAAAAAGTTTCCTAAGGATTTTTCAGTTGTTTGTGATTCATTTTTTGTTGAGTGCTTTTCTTTAAAGATTCAGCTTTTTTTCACAGGCCATTAGATTTAACCCCAATTAAACCCAACACCATTGTACTTTGCACCATCCTTCACTGTACTTAATGAACTGTTGCCAAAGCCTTTTCATCATCTCACGCAGTCCCAGCTGAAGTTATCTTTTTACCAAACTCCACAGTGTTTGTTATGCTAGGAAATAGTTTTTCCCAGCAGGCCTCCCAAAGACCCCATTGACATATAGATTCTGTAGAGACTTTTGACATCTTTGCTGAAGTTCTCTAATCTGTACTTTGGAGCTTTCTGTTTTGTTATTCTCTCTAGAATTGATAGTAATGCAAAAATTTAGTTGAAACTGTTGAAACTAATGTAACATATTTACACTAGCTTGCTTAGAGAGTTTTTTAAATCCTCTTTGTTTGACAGAAATATTGATATAAATGAGATTCACAGTAGATTTGCTGTTATAGTCTTTAATTTCTGGATATTGTGGAGTATTTTGCTCCCTAAATGTGTAATTTTCTCCATCCTGTCCTGAAGGGAAGTACTACATTGCCACCATGACTATGATCACAGCTTCCACGTCCCTCACCATCTTCATCATGAACATCCATTTCTGTGGTGCAGAAGCCAAACCAGTTCCTCAGTGGGCCAAAGTGCTAATCATCGACTACATGTCAAAAATCTTTTTCGTCTATGAAGTAGGGGAGAACTGCACGACACCGGAGAGTGAGAGGACCCCGCTGTACCCAGAGGAACCTATGGGTGATAAGGGTTGCTACTATGATGAGAGCTGCCATAACGGCCTCTACCATCACGACGGCGAGCCGTACAGGTACAGCAACGGCCAAGCTAAGCATCATCACAACAAGCATTACAAAAACCATGCAAATGGCAATGCCAACGGTAGATATCACTATTACAACAACCGTGCTTCCACATTGGAGCGAGGTGAAATGAAAGAGCTCACTCAACAATACCACCACATCAGACGGGACCAACTGGACTATCAGGCTCCTCTGCACCTCCGAAACCTTCAGCACCTGAATGGGGGGGTTAAGGAGCAAAATCTCTACTCTTCAGAGAAAATTCAGCTCCCATCTTGCCCCTGCTGCTGTCCCTGCCTACAACATAAACAGGTGATGATTTCTTTTTAAAGGATATCAATACTCTCTATCAGGGGTTTGTTTCAACTCCTCTGTGTTTTTCTCCAAGGTGGTAAAAAACATCCAGTACATTGCCAACTGCTTCCGAGAGCAGAGAGCCACCTGTGCAAAGGTAGCAGAGTGGAAGAAAGTTGCCAAGGTGATGGATAGATTTTTTATGTGGATCTTCTTCGTCATGGTCTTTCTCATGAGCATCCTCATCATTGCCAAGGCGTCCTGACAAAGTCCCCCGGCATTACTGGTCCTCAGAGTTACTGCTTTCAACAACGTCAGCATCTTATTAAACTGTATTGTTCTCAAAAAGACAATGAGTGTGGTTGTAAAGGTGAATTTTCCCCTCTCATCATGTTGCTGCACACAGATTTAACCACTTACTTCACCTAAAGCTACCTCCAGTCCTCTTAGGTAGTTAAAGTCAGGTGTGCTCGCATGGGTCCCGACGCACTGGAGCGGTAAGGCAATCCTCGCTCTTCCCTCGAACATGCATGGACTCTGCATTATTGACGAGGTAACAGTCAGACATCCAGCTGTAGGCATTGTGTTTCTGACATTAAGCAATCAGATGCTGTTTCCAACTTTGATCTGTGTACAGTCATATTCAATAAATTAGAAGATTACTGAAAAGTCCAATTATTTCAGTTAATTATATTCGCTTAGTGAAATATTATATTAGGTAAATAAAAGATTTATATTTTTCAAGCCTTTATTTTCTGCTTACATCTAATGAAAACACATTTAAGATTAAAATATTACATCAGACCAATAAAAACATATTTTTAATACAGAAATGTGGGCTTAATGGAAAGAATATTTAAAGCTGATATTTTCAAGAGGTAAAACAAGCCCCTTCTGAATACATTCTAATATTTATTTTATTGAATATGACTGTATTGTCAACTCAACAAACACTGGATTAACTATGTGCATGATCAAAAACGGTGGCAAGGTCACTGAGGCAATCTGTTTTTAGTGAAACACTGAACAAAGCGGAAGCATAGATATTGTTTATGAATTTTAAAATTCAGTCTAGCTTTTGATATTTGAAGGTGATACTCAGAAAGAAGTAATAGATTTTCACCAAGTTTTATCTGAGTTATTACTTTAAATTCAATTATACCTCCCATTGCACACACTTTTTATGTTTGGATAAACTTATTAAAGGGTTCAATCAAAAATAAAAGTCTGATATTGTTCTATAAAATGCTGTTTTATTGGTTCTCTTGGTATACAAGTGCATGGATACGAAAATACTGGTGACATTAAAACAATCCCCTTTGTGGTCTTTCCCTTAAAATGTAACAGTTTCCAAAACTGTGATATTTTCAAGACTAAGACACATTTATGAGACATTCATCTTTCAAGTTTAGGGGTACATGTAGCTGAGCATCACCTGCATAGAGATGCATAGCGGTCTTGCTTTTAGCTTCTGGGAAATCAAGCAGCAGATACGAAGGTAATATCTAAGGACCAACTGCAGTGGTTTTCAAAAGTAGACATGCAATGTCCACTGCAGGGACACTGCATGGCCTAAAAATACAAAAAAGCTCTCACTCCAGTGCAATCCCCAAACCACCACCAGGATAAACAGGAGATTAGGGTATTATAATCCAGTTTTGGATGCAGCTGCTGAATCTAGAAGAAGTAGAAGGAAATAGACTGGATCCATAGCCAGGGTGACGTCACTATGAAGAACCTGAAAACTAGGCTGAAAACCTCAAGGGCATAGTTTCCATCTAAAAAAAGGATTTTAGCAGTCTTTAAGGAGTATTCTCTCAGAAGCCTATAAAGAGGCCTAAAATTGGGAAACAATAAAACTTTACAAACTCAATGAAATAAAAAAGAAGCCTGTTTGCTGTATTTTATGGAGTTGGGTTGTCTAATTCCCTTGAGAGCTTGTAAAGGGCAGGCATGTTACAATTATAACAAAGAATTCAGTTACATTTTTACAGAATATACACACGTTCATGGAAACACATTTATTTAAACAAGATTTTACAAGAAACCCAATTATGTCAAAGGTCAAACATGAATTTACTGGTCTGCTGACGGAGGAAAACTTCTTGGACAGAAATAAAATCCCAAAATCCCATCAGAATTAAAATAGTTGAGTGTAGATTTTATTGTCAAATAAAGGAATTAATATATTTACAAATACTTGTTGGACTCTCCACATCCCCAGAGCCTTTAGTGGCTCTTTACCTAATTGTTTAAGTTTCTGCTACAAAAATAATTATGGTCCTACCTCACAAGAAACTTGTAATTTGTGTGTTTTAAAATGAACTCCAACAATAAATGAGAGGAACAAAAACAGAACATAATAAAAGTGAGTAATAATCCAACATCAGACAGAATCATCTTACGTAATGAAAAGCAAATTGTAGCCAGAAAGCACAATCATCTCTAATGTCGGAGGAATTCAAACTTAATATTTTAGGCCCAAGCTGGAGCTCATTATTAGGCCTATAAATAGGCGTCCTCGTTTCAGACTGAATGAACATGCATCTTCCTGCAATCAGTGAAGGTCTCTCTCTATGCCATGTCTTAAAAGATCAAATTCTCTCCTATATATGAGAATATGAATTATTAAAGATGAAAACCACAAAATTCTCTTATCTGGTTAATAAATGAATGACTTCTTTAACAACCGCCTGTCTAACCACCAAACATCATAACAAAAAGTGCCAGTAATCACTATCTTAAAAACTTTGTCTCCATCTAGTGGAGACAAATCTGGCTTTGGAAGCCATGCTTTTTAAACATCTTATTGTCACAATGCATCTACAAACGCTAGCATATTTTCTTTAACATTTTCTGCGACAGACATACACAAAGTAGCACAAAATAGTGGAAAGAAAATTATAAATAGTATTCATTGTTACTTTACAAGTTAAAAAAGTAGCATTATTATTTAATGAGGCGTTTGTGGATATTCAGACCACTTTTATCTTGATTTGGCCAAACATTTACTCCTGAAGTCATCTAATTGGTAAGCAGCACCACCTGGTTTCACTGCTATCTTCTCATTTACAAAACTCTCATTGTAAAAAACATCTTCTTGTCAGCAGTCACTACCTAATATCATTAGTTATGATCCAGGATTTAATTAATTGCCTGAACCCCAATCCTGCACTTCCTGTTGTTGCTTTTTTTCTTATTTTTCTGGTTTCAGCCATTTTAATAACCTTTTTTAGTCCTTTAAAACATTTTATGATTAAAAATTACTTGTTCTTTCTTTTGTCATTGCTATTTTGTGGTAGGAAGTTGCACTAACATTTATGTCCTAATATATACAACAACCAGTTTAATTTATGTTCAGTCATTGCACAACAGTGGTATATGTGCTGATTCTGGGTGTCTAATCCTCCTGTGCATTGATTTCAGAGTTTCCTTCTCAGATGACCAATCAGCTTGCGTTTTTGATAAAGCAATCTATCGATCACACCCGCTAGAATCAATAGGACTTTGATCACACTCAGCCCAACATACAAACACATACAAAAAACAAAGCATAACAAGACCAAACCCTATATGTATCGACCAGACATTTGCTGGACTGTGACTTCTTGCTGTTTTGTGAGTTCTCAGAAACTCGCTGCGTTAGGTGTTTTGGAGACAGACTATTGAGTCACATGTTCTCCTGATTGATTCCAAAAACGCTGCTGATGATGAGGGGCATAGTTCACAGTGACTTTCACATGACATAAGGTTAGGATACACCCACAGTGACGGCACCTAAATGGCTGTGGAGAATTTTTCTGTCCTCAGTTTGTGGATGAAAATAATCAGGAACAACATGACGTCTCTCACTAAGCAGTTTTCCATCAGCGCTGCTGGTAAGATATATTTTTCTTTCTCTTTTTCTTGATCTGAAAACTCTGTTGAACTCTATTCTTTTTGTCTCACAAGGCAAGAAGTCAACTCCTTCCTCCACAACCATCAGAATGGTTTTACTGGGGAGGACAGGAAGTGGCAAAAGTTCCACCGCTAACTCCATCTTTGGTCGGAAGGTCTTGGACTTAAAGCTCAGCAGTCCCTCGATCGGCCAGCGCTGCCACAGGGCCAGTGGAGAGTTTCGTGGGCGGCAACTGCTGATTCTAGACACTCCTGGTGTGCTGGACACTCATCAGATTCAGCAGGAAGTCCAGCGGGAGCTGAGGAGGAGCGTCAGCCTCCTCTTCCCCGGACCTCATGCTTTCCTGATTGTTATTCAGATTGGGAGACTCACTCAGGAGGAGAAAGAAGCAGTGCGACACATCAAGGAGGCAATGGGCTCCCACGCTTTGAACTTCTCTGTGGTGGTTTTCACCCACGGAGACCGTCTAGAGGAGGGGACTTCGGTGAAGCATTACCTGATAGACCAGTCTAGTGACCTGGCTGAGCTGGTGGCTGCATGCGGGGGCAGGTACTGTGTCTTCAATAACCAGAACCTTAGCAACAAGGAGCAGGTCAGCGAGATGATGATGTTGGTGGACAGCATGATGCTGAATAACGGAGAGAGCTACTACAACAGCAGAATGCTTCAGAAAGCAGAAGACGATCTGGTTTATCAGCTGGAAGAAGAGAGGCAGCTGCTCACTGAAAAGAATGAGCTGCAGAAACAGAAGCAGGAGAATGCTCTGAAGGAGTGGTATGAGAAAGAGCTGGAGATGGTTCAGCAGAAAACCAAGAAGGAGTTGGAAGAGCTGAGAACAAAACTGGAGCTGGAGAAAGAGAAGGAGGAGAAGCAGGCGAAAGAATGGGAGAAGGCCCTCAGGGAGGAGATTGAGAAGAAGAAGTTGCAAGAGATCGCAAGACTGACAGACATGGAGAAGAAGAGGAGGGAAGATATTCAGGAGAGGCTCGATCAAGTAACCAAAATGTTGGAGGAGCAAGTTGAGAGGGAGAAGAAGATGAGACAATCCATGGAGGAGAAGATCCAGAAGGACAGAGCAGAACATGAAAGAAAAGAGAGGGAAAGAGAGCTACAGCACATCCAGATGGAGCAGGCACTGAGACAGCGAGAGGAGATGACGAGAGATGCCCTGGAGGGAGAGCTGGACAACCTCTGCCAGAGGCTGGAGGAACTGACCAGGAAGGAGGAAGAGAGGAAGAGGCAGATGCAGGATCTACTCAGACAGGAGCGGCAGGAAAGTCAGAGAGAACTGGACTTGCAGATGGAGCAGCTGAGGGTGGAGAAACGGCGAACCGAGGCCTTCAAAAGGGAGCTGAAGTTCCTGAAGATCAAAATCGAGCAGCAGAAAGAATGTGAAGAACGCTTGAAAAAACTCCTGGATGAGAACCTGCTGAAGGAGAGGGAAAAATGCAACAAGGAAATCTCCTCACTGAAGAGGCTGTGTGGCCAAAAGTGTAGTGAGATGCTGGAGAAGAGTTCTGCGCAGAGCCCTCGCAGAGTACACGCTCTGGTTGGATACGTGCAGGAGATGGGACTGCTGGGTCTGAATGCAGCCCTGGAGAAGGTCGGAACTCCATGCTGCATTCAGTAAGAGCTTACAACTATGTTAATGTAAATACTTGCTGTTTGCTCTGATGGTAAAATGTACGGCCTGTGAAAAATCAGCTGCCACACTTTTCGCAGATCAAGAGACTGATTAAAGAAAATGGCTCAGTCAGATTGGATGGGAGGTGTCTGTGATCATCAGTCTTTGTTGCTAAATATCCTCAGATATGTTTCTTGGCTTTGACTAGGTCTTCTAATATGCTTACACTGTGATCTAAACCAATCAACTGTGACCTTGAACATGTTAAAACTGTCCCATATTTTTCTTCGCATACACTCTGACCAGCTTCCTTGTCTCTAAAAGAGAAAAGAGTCCCCTCAGCATGATGGTTCCACCACCATGTTTCACCATAGGGACGGTGAGCTGAGTGTGATCTGCACTGTTCCAACAAATGCAGTGAGTTTTGTTTAGGTTTAATTTTATTTTGAGGTATCATAATAAAGGGGGCACAGTACAAATGCAGGCCCATTTTTTTCTTGGTCTCCCACAAACATTCTAATAAAATACATCAAAGTGTAAACAAGAAAAAGAGATGAAGCCCAAAAAGCTTAAGGGATATGAATACTTTTCAAGACTCAGCTAACTTCCTGTATTTGACAGAACCATTTACCCAGAGTAAGGAAGATGACTACCCACGTGAGAGTAATTTCACTCCAACAAATGGATGTGATTCCTGTGTGCGTCCTAAATCAGCAAATGCACAAACTCTCAGAAATGATGGAGATAATCTGATTATGAACTCCCCACCCTCGGCTGTGTGCTGTACTCCCTGTGTCCATCATTTAAATCTGTACTCAAACCAAACCCTGTTGCTTTTATTTAAAGAACACGCATCTCTCCAGGGCTGATACTGTTGTTTTTTTTTTTTTTTTTTTTACACAAACTGTAGGCATTACTGCCTGTTTATTCTAGGAACAATAAAATCAGCTTTAATCTGCACTGCATCCCCAGATATGTTTTAATGTCTGAAAATGTGTTTGTGTTTAAGTACACTTGATTTGCTGGTCCTGTGGGTACAGGCTGGAAGTGTGATACTCAGACAGTGTGTCATATTCCCTAAAGTAATAAAACACATAGAGTGTGTATGGGTTTTTCTCTTTGCAGTGCACCAGGCAAACAAGAAAATAAAGACAACGTTACACATTTTGATGGTTTTCCTTGCAGCAGTTGTTCCACAAAACCTCAAATTTAAATTCTTACCTTATGTTTTTAACAATATTTTCCAATTTTGTAATTTACTCCATCATTGTGCTTTGGAGAAAAGATGAACACACTGCTAACTCTACCAAATCAAATGTACTTTATTATTTACATTTTGTCATCTTCGATGTTTATCGCTAAAATAAACTGTTTATAAATAATTTGATATTACGGATTTACATTATATTCTTCAACCTGAAGCTTTTACATGAATGATCATATAAATTTTAATTTTAGAGATTATTAAAACAGCAGCTTTATAGAAACTATGCAGTCTTTGAAATAAATTAGGATATTATTGGAAAGTTAATTTATTTCAAAATCTCAGCAAAACACAATATATAGATTAATTACACAAATAATGGTGTTTTTAAAAATGATGAATTTCCCTCATAGCTAATGAAAATACAACATATTAGAATATTTAGTCAGACCAATAAAATATCATCTTTAATACAGAAATGCAAGTCTAAAGACGACTTGCTTAAAGATTGTTATTTGTAAATAACAGTCTTTATTGCTTTTTACAAACAATATCGTTTTAAGATGACACTGTGATTATATAAACCGCTCAAATAAATGTTTGTTACTAATTGCTCTGTCTTGAACAATCCACTTCAGGTAAATAACCAAATTATCCAAAACAAAAGGTGGGAATCTAATATTTAGTTTCCTCCAAATTATTGATTTGTAGTGTATAACAGCCTGAACTATCCAAGGAATAAATAAACTGTTGTGAAGTGTTTTCTATTCTTTGTCATCTTTTTCATAAATCAGCAGCAAAAGGGAGAAGTTCTGATTTGAAAATGAGTGGGAAAATACACATAGCAGTTATTTCTTTCATTGCTAAAATAGCTCACTGATTTCATGTCTCATGTGACCAGCTTCTCAGAGCTGTTTGGGCAGTCAGCTGGTTGTGCCTGGCTGTCCCCTGTAGATCTGCCGTGCGCTCACAATAGCGGCAGCAGCAGCACAGATTAGTCTGGACTCAGCATGCTGCGCCATTCCCACTGTAACTGCGTGCGGCTCTTAACCTATTAATATAGGTCTTGCAGTTTGCCATGCGGTCCTAGTTGGCTCCGGACAATGAATAACACTACCGGCTTGGCGCTGGTTGGAGCGGGCAGCCGGGAAGACCCGCCGGCGCACAGAGCTCTCACTGGATGCGTCCTGGTGCTGCTCATCATTTGGACGCTTGTGGGCAACATGACCGTGTGCGCGGCCGTGTATCGCTACCGCCACCTGCGCGCCAAGGTGACCAACATCTTCATCGTGTCCCTGGCTCTGTCGGATCTCCTGGTCGCGGTACTGGTGATGCCGTGGAAAGCCGCGGCTGAAGTGGCTGGCTTCTGGCCGTTCGGCGGCTTCTGTAAGACATGGCTGGCCTGCGACATCATGTGCTCCACGGCCTCCATCCTCAACCTGTGCGTGATCAGCGTGGACAGATACTGGGCAATCTCCAGCCCGTTTTGCTACGAGCGGAGCATGAGCAAGCGGGTGGCCTTCGTGATGATCGGGGTGACGTGGACAGTGTCCGTTGTGATCTCTTTTGTTCCCGTGCAGCTGGACTGGCACCGGGCGGAAATCAGTGACCCCGGCGGGCGCCTGATCCCACGCCTGGAGAGCACCGAGGGGAGCTGTGACTCGAGTCTGAGCCGCACTTACGCAATCTCTTCCTCCCTTATCAGCTTCTACATCCCCGTTGTGATCATGATCGTCACCTACACCCGGATTTACCGGATTGCCCAGACGCAGATCCGGGTGATATCTTCCTTGGAGCGCGCGGCGGAGCACGCCCAGAGCTGTCGGTCGCACGTACCCGAGCTGTTCCCGCACATGTGCACAGACATTGGTGCCAGCTCCTACCAGTCCCGCATCAGCATCCACCCTGATTCCCAGTGCCCCAATCAGTCACACCGGGAGCTCAGAGTCTCCATCAGGAAAGAGACCAAGGTGCTGAAGACTCTGAGCATCATAATGGGAGTTTTCGTTTGCTGCTGGCTGCCCTTCTTCATCCTAAACTGCGCTCTGCCCTTCTGCCCCGGACCAGGGGCCCCTGGAGCCCACCGCGGCCCCTGCTGCGTCAGCGAGAAAACCTTCGATGTGTTCGTGTGGATCGGGTGGAGTAACTCCTCCCTAAACCCGGTTATTTATGCGTTCAACGCGGACTTCAGAGACGCCTTCCTTCGCCTGTTGCGCTGCCGCGGAGGAGGCTTTCTGTCGGCGGTGAGTACAGCGGTGGAGACCATGCTGGCGAACAACGAGGCCGGGCAGCAGAGGCGGGACAGCACCCTGAAGGCGAAGCTGAGCGTGTCCACGAACACGCGGGGGAGTCAGGACAGCGGAAACACCACGGTGGCTGTGTTTTATCACGGAGGGGCCACGATGGAGCAAGGGTCGGACACTGAGGAAAGATATGACAAAGACCGACTGACACAGATACCCAGATAGTTTTAAAATCTCCAGCCTGATCTTCTTTTAGTCTGTTTTTAGTGGATATTAAATCATTTTGACCATCAAACAAGTTCCTTAACGAAAGGAAAATCACTTATTTTCACTCGATAGCCTAGAAGTATGGGAGACTACAAGTGTTACAATTCAAATAACAAAAAATAAGTAGTTGCATTTTAATGGTTTTTCATTAACCAATTAAAACTGGAAACAAACACGTGAATAACTATCCTAACACTTTTATGCATGAGTTGTGATAACCATGCAAAAAAAAAAAAAATAAAAATAAAAAAAAAATGCAGAATTGTTTTGTTTTCAATCTATTTTCGATGCTTTTAATTTAAGAAATATGGCAGCTAAACCAGTGCGGCGACACACTTTCACATTTTCTAACATTGTTCACTTTTATGAGAAAAAGAAGCTAACCTTAGCCTACATGTTTCCTATTTATCCCTCATTCAGCTCTTTGCTGATGACTCCTTCAGAAAAAACACTCTTGTGAAAATACACAGTGAAACTAAACATAAAGCAAATGAGAGCCAACTATGAACTCAGTGAAATGCAAACCCAAGCAAAAAATATGTCAGTATAAAAAAGGAATACTAAAACAAAGCCCCTACATTGGTATAACTTATTTCTGAGCTTCCAGGATGAAAATCCTCAGCATTGTTTTAAAAGCTACTAGTAACAATCCAATAAAAATATTATTTTTATGATTTCTGAATTAGTTACTGGTTTGACTTTTTCCAAATAACAAAATAGCCATAGTAACTGTCAAACTTTTAGGTTAAATATAATAAGGGATGCATTATGTCCAATTTAATGGACATATGAACTCTATAGCTTCAGATTGCCAACCGGATTTTTTCGAACTTATCTCGGCTGGGCAACAGGTGGCAGAGTTTACAGAGACTCTGCCAGAATAAAAGAAATATATCATCCAACAAGTAAAAAAAAAAAGACTTGAACAACCGCGACCTACATTCACAAGCCGATTAGTTATTACAAAATGTCAGCAATAAAAATATATTTACAAAAAGCTGTTTAACCCCTTAAAAGAAAACTATTAAGATTAGTTTTATGATGATTCCGTTTATTATTTCATTGTCATGTCCAGCAGTAATTTATTTTGTTCATCAACTTTGACCATCAAAGACCAACAGTGCTCCAATCAATAACCCCTTTGAAATTCTCCTATTGTTCTGTGAAAAGATCTACAAAATGGAGGATTGAAGTTGACCCACCATTATTTCACCTCTAATCCACCTCAGGAGGTTGTAATAAACCTGTAACTGTTATGAGTTGTTAGGGATAACATGAGGCTACAAAGCAAACATAGTGAGTGTGCACAGAACTCAGACATTGCATCATCCTCCATCGCCCATTTAATCTGAGAAATATGTTGATCAACAGGATCTCACGCAGATAACAGGCTGAGGATGGTACGCAACAAATTTAGTTTTATTCAAAGCAGTAGACACAGTTTGACAGCATGCATCACATTGGTGACACAGAGCTCAGCCCTGGGGAAACCCCGTAAAAGAAAACTTTTGCTGATGAAGACTGTTCGTCATAAGCCATCCCCTCTTGATTCCACAGTCCCAGCTGCATGATCTGAATGCTCACATGGCCTGTGATCCGAGCGTTATGAAGTGAAAGGACGAAGTGACCTGTGGGGCATTTGTGGCTTGTCGTTTTTAATGAAACAACAATGTGAGAAGGGGCTAACATCATTTGTTTTAGATTGGCTCGCTGTGCAGGTTAAAACGATCAGATAGTTGGGCCACATTCGAATGGTTCCTCTGAGCATTCAGACACAGTAACCATGAAACAATTAAAGGAATAATGAATGAATAATGACATATTATTTTAATAGATAATTACTTCAGATTATGAATAATGGATTTCACATTATTTTATTAGCTATTCAATACATAATACATTGAAGTAACTACAAATTATTTTTTTCCCCAAATTGCGTTAATTTAAATTTTTATTTACCTTATAACATAAATATTCACCTAATCAGTTAATCATTTATAACATCGCCACACATTTGACCACAATGTCATTTCATAAACAGGCCGAGGTATTTCTGTTCTGTGATCTTCATGTTTGGACTGGAGTTTTCAAAAGCATTTATTTAAGTGACATTTGGTGGCCAAGCAGGACCAGATGCTCATACTGGATCATTGTCCTAAAGTTTATGCTCTTCCTGTCCCTGACTTTTTCCAGTATCACTGCTCAGAAACTGGAAATACCGTCCACTTACATTTTTTGTTCAGCCGTGAAGAGTAATGGTACAGAAATAGAGAGATAATAAGCTTAACTCACAAATAGACAGCCATTAAGGACTTGTTATATTTCCACCAGTTTAATCCATCAGGTGTCACATTCATTTGATTAAATCTAAGAATAAAACTTTGAAAAAAAACAACAACAAAACTTTAAGCTCCTTTGCTTAGTCTGGATATCTGACATCTTAAAGTTTATGTTTTAAAACTGTATACATTTTTTAAATTCTGGACACAGTCACACATTGTATGGAATCTTGACAATTTCATATATTTTGGACTTTCATTTGGAGGTAATGTGTGCATTTTTTCTCTAGGCATTTTTATGGACGAACAGTACAATGTATGAGTTAGCAGTTTTCTAAGCTACTTTATTATTTAAGTTCTTTCCCTTTAAGATGGGGGTTGGTAATTCTGGTCCTTTTGGGTCAATATCCTTCATGTCTTCAGATATTTGATTGCTTGAACACACAAATGAAAAGAGCTTTTGTCAGCTCCTGTTGTAATGCCATAGAAATACTTCAAGTGTTTGATTCAGGTGGAGCAGGGGACACGTCTAAAACATAATGAGAACTGAAATCCCTCCAGTTCTTCCAGCAGGTCCTAAAACAATCTGATAATAGTGTGAATACTAATTTAAGGTTCCAGTTGATTTTGTCCACATCCTCTCTCATCACATTGGTGTAGGAGGATTAGTGAGTGAAGTGATTATCTGGCTGTTTGTTCCCCATCTCTTAAAACCCCACACAGTCCCTGACACAGTTCTGTGAAAAATTATTGATATATCTTGAACATCAAATTTGGGACATTTAAAGGTTAAATGTATTTTGTTGTGACTTTATGTGAACAAGACGTAGTGCTGTGTGCCAGTCTCAAGTCTTTTGCAGCCTTTAGCAGGTTTTCCTCCAGGATTGCATCAATCAACTCTGACCACCTCCCCTGTCTCTGCTCATAGGACTCTATTTCAATATTTGTCTGATTACTCAAGGTTCTGTATTTTATTTAGGCCTAGCACAATGCACGCCACAGTGCTCAGACAGTTATTAAGATAAATATTTAAAATCTGTGCAAATATTATGGCTGTAATTCACAATTATTTAGATTGTTCTGAACAACCAATCAATTAATCTGATAAAAAAGATGGTCCATTCTGCAGATTTTTCATTTAACCACTTAGGCTTTTTTACACAATAGTGGAAATACATCAAAATGCAAATAAACAAAAAAACCAATATTTTTTTTTAAATAAGAAAATAACCATTTGATTGCCTAAAATTGAACAACATAACATTTCTTTAGTAAATCTGATCTGGGTGAAGCTAAAACACTTGAGAAGTTTTAACTAACACATATTTACAGATGAAGGTGATTTTGCCTTAAGTGCAAATATATATATTTTCTGTACAGTTTGGCCTAATTATTGCTGCAAATATCTATTTTTTTTTTAAAGTAAATGGCCTCTTTTGAATCTGAATACTCCAGTTAACAATTACCTGATTACTACATTAGTTCAAAAATGTTTTCAGTAATCAGTGAAACAAGATTAATTGTTGTATTAATTGTTTCATCCCTAGTAAATTTCTGTCCACTTTATGGTCCTGCATTACTTTTTGTTGCTCTGTTGTGTAGAATTTCAATAAACTACAAAGATGTTTGTTCACTAAATGCTAAAATGTTCAAGTTGTATGAACATTTATGAATTTGCAAGGCACAATATTCAGAGAGGAATAAGTAAATTCTTGTGGAGTGTGATGTGTGTTGTAAAAGTTGCTGAATATATGATTGAATAAGTGAGAAAACATTGTAAAGTGCTTTCAAAATAAAATAAGGTTGAAAGAGAAGCGCAAACCACTGACTATAATGATTAAGCCTCAAAGTTTGTAAGAATTTGGAAAGATATTGATTTAAAAATTAGTTATGTATTGCAGTTCTGTGCAAGTTCAGTTATTTGGATATATTTGAATGTTATTGTTAATTAGAGTCTTTAATTATAAAACACTTTTATGCTCAGACCTCAGAGATGACTGGCTCAGTGGGTAGAGTAGTTGTTTTGAAATTGGACAAATGTGGGTTTGAGTTCATGCTTACAACTGGTACCAGGGCAACTCAACCTCTACTGATCTGCATATTGGTGCATGAATGTTTGTGAGTGGGAATGACTGAATGGAGTGTCATTATAAACAGTTGTGACCAGAAAAGCACTAAAAAAATTCAGTCCATTTAGCTTTCCCAGCAAAACATTGAAACCTTTTGATGCCATGCTTTTTAGTAGCTTGTGTTCACCGGTGAATTAAAGCTTACCTTTGCATTCCCGTCCCACTCATGCAGCAGGGCGCATTACAGGTCATTTCTTTTCCTGATTCTGTAGAAATGGGATTATATAAGTGACTCACATGGGCACCCATCTGTTGAGCCGTTTGGTAGCTGCACTGTGCACTCTGTTTACCCTCCTCCTATACCCTGAAAGAAGCTGGCATGAATAATTTGTACCTAAGGTTGTTCCTGTGGAAGCTGTCCTGACCAGTGAGAACATAGAAGCTTTTACGCTGACAACACTCAAAAACACAAGCAGTGATGCCACTGAGAGTGGAGCGAAGGAGTGCAGCTCTCTCAGGCTGCCCACAGATCAACTCTCTACTTATTAACAGAGGTTCACTTTTCTTTGTTAGACCTCTTTGTACTGATAAAATATGAAAGATGGTTCTATAGTTGAAATAGGACAGAAATATTAACGGAGACTTTAAAAATGTATGTTTCTTGATTTTCTGGTATCTCTTCTTATTCATTGTGTTACTAGGAGGACAGACAAAAAAATATCACTTTACCTTTTACTAAACACTTTTGTTTCTACTCATAATAGACAAAAATAATTTATTAAACGCATAAATTTACCAACACAAGCTAAAAACTAATAGTTATTTTTACTTAAAGACAAAATCTACTTTATGGCTTTTCTGAAGGCCTCCACATCGTAGGGATGTTACCCAAACATGACAAGATTTTATCTGCAAATCCAGTCAAAAAAGTGAATTTCCTGACCAAGCAAAAAGACTTGCGTCTGCAAGTCTTTTTGCAATTCCTCAGCAATTCCTCAGATTTTTCAGAACAAAGTTCACAGAGATTGATTTGTACAGGTTTTGTTGTTAAGAGAGTAGATTCTAAATTTCTCATGGACATAAATCAGTGCTATGATCCTATGCTCCTTCAAAATAAAATTTAACTATTTCATGATTGAAATCGTGAAAGTTGGGTTAAAACCCAAAATACAATTTGTTGATGTATTTTGGGTCACGGTTGGGCAGGTTTTATTTTTCTGAAACATGTTCAAGATTTCCCCCAGAATACTTGGTAAGCTCAGTGCTCAGGTCGCTAGGGCAGTCATTCACCTGGCTGCCATGTTTTTGAGGTAAAACATGTTGACAGAAAATTTGAAAATATCACTTGATAGTTATGTGTTATTGGAAGACTGAAAGATTAATGTCTAAAACACCAAATATAAAGTCTTTAAAAAAGGCACTCATTAAAAAACTAAAATAAATTAACAATGGTAAGCCTGGTGGGGGCACAAGTAAAGCCTGGTGGCCCATCAGGCTTACAATACACTGAGGGAAACCCTGGTGTTAGTATCAAGAAGACAATGACTAAACAGAGCAATGGAAATGATTGTTGGCACCATGTGGCCACCACCATCACAATTTCATTAGGATTTCTGTTTAACTTTCTTCCTATTTTAACTGTTGCAGCAACAACTAGTTGGGAGATCTGAAGTCCAGTTTTTTACAAAGAGAGCTATTTCTGCCAGGCACTATTATGATTATGATTTTTTTGTTCTATGTAATAGAGGAGTGAGAAAAAACTGTGCGCTAATGTTGAGCACATCTATTCACGTGGCTTTCACTGTGTAATGGGCCTGTAACCTACATCCTTCAGCTGCTTGCATGCATTGTGTGTCAGAACGGTCACCATACCAAAGAGGATTAGTTTAAAAAAAGGGTCAAATGCAATTTAAAAGTGTGCAGATGTTGCATGTAGGTTACCTAGAGGCAACATCCTTACACAAACGAAGCATCTACAAGCAAAATAGTGCTGTGCAAATAAAAATGGAACTAATGATGAGGAATGGCTTAAAACAAAAACATATTTCAATTGTTACAACTTAGTTAAAGACAGCACTTATGTCAATTCATTTCTTCATAAAGAAATCTTACTAAGCCCGTCTTAAGAAGCTCCTGTAAGTTGTCATATAGGTGATCTGAGATCTATTAAAGTTCTCATGTGTTTCAGACACAGCACAGAGAGGAAATGGTAAACTTATTTGTGTATTTAAATTAATAAATATTTAGTCCATTCATTCCAACCATACAGACAAATTCAAAGTCAATTACATAACAATTTCTACTGATTGTATGACGTTGACGTTGCACCAGTCCCTCATTCTGAGCATGACACAAGTAGCATCAGTGAACTTATCATGGCTTCATTGTGACTATATAATAAGAAAACCCCTAAGTTTTTTGATTCTCTCAATAAACGATACGATCAAAAATACTTTCATAGGATTTTTTTTCTATCTACAGAGAGCTGGAAAAAATATAAAAGGATCAGGAGGAGCTTACAACACTTTATTGGTTTTAAGATTAGGGTTTCTACATGGTCCAGCTGGGTGCCGCTGGCTGTCGGCTCTCATTTCTACTACTGCCTGAGGAAGCTGAATTATTAGTGCGAGGCATCAGAAAGCCTCCCATCCCACTCTAACAGTGTCCTTCTACCTTACTAAAAATAGCCGACACGGGAACACACTCGGAGGGAAAGAGCAGAGTTTGTGAACCATGGATAGTACACTCAAGTGGGAAGTGGCAGCGGCTGTCAGACTTTCATTCCCTCAAGTTGAACAAAACAGTTCTGGTTGAGAAAGAAGAACCACAATTATGAGCAAACACACTTCAGAAAAAGTGTATGGCATAAGATTAATAAAACAATACAGAACACACAACATGAATAAATGTGTAAACCCAAAATTTACCATCACAGTCACTAATGCTGGCATTTAGACAATAATATTCTCTCAGTTACAGAAAACTGATTCCTGCTTCTTGATTTATGACCAGTGGCAGGTCTGTCATCTGAACAGATGGCCTAATGATTTCTACTTTTTCCACTGAGACATGTCACACCAAATATTTTGGTTCTGACTGTTTTTGATGTCAAATCAACTTTACAGAAGTTGATAATCAACTTGACATACTCAAGTTGATTATTATTGGGCTTTTAATTAACTATTTAAAAAAATTACAATTATTTATTGGTGGAATTATCATATAGCAAACTAAAACTTAATGCTAGCAGGCTTGTATTATGTTTCTGAAATGACCCTGAGCTCAAACCTACCATTAGAATAAGTGGACCTTTCGTAAAAACCAGATTGATACCAGAAGACTGACAAATTTAAATAAACTCTACAATTTCTGGTGAGTAGACTTTAGAAATATTCAGCCAGAATTACGCTAAAGAAAATAATCAAGTTTTTAAGGGTCATTTAACCACATATTGTAAAGGTTGTACATATATATATCTGTATGATTTTAAAAACCGATTGCAATCATTTGTGATATAATCCTTTATATTTGGAGGAAGGCATTATGAAAAGCTCCAAACTATTATGGTTTTCTTACAGTATTATCATAAGACTATAATCATATTTTTACAGTATGATCATATTGGGTTTATATTCACTGAACAGTAAAAAACCCACAATGGACACAGCAGGGAAAATTAATACTGATACTATTTTAGTCATCACGACACTCAGTCAACCTGTGTATTCTGACATCAGTAAGCTTCACTAACAGACCACGGCACTTTGTCTAAGATGATCAGTGATGGAGACGCTTGGGTTCATGTCAGCAGGGTGCCAGTACTGCTGTGCAGATATGGCCGCCGGTCCCACAGAAACACCTCTGGAGCAGCAGGGTGTCCTACTTCTACACTTCTGCTTACTTCAAAGACAAGTCACAAGAAGGCCTGGGTGGTAAGTTCCTAACTTGTACTTACTGGGGGATTATACAGAAAGCTTGCAGACAAGTGAAGGCCACACCACACGTTGTAACGAGGGATTAGGGAAGCAATGCCACTGTTAGCCATTTGGATGTAAGAAACACAAGCTTATGATTATTTCATCTGACTTGAGGACCAACTGGCTTTTTCTGTACTTTTCTTCTTTTTTACATTTTCTGATTTAGAAGTTATTTTTCATCCTTTTCATTCTATTTTTTTTTTACCATCATGTTAAACTTAGTCTACTTTTTGATAATTCTGCATCTTTTTATAGCTGTTATGAGTGTGTGGTTATTTTGTGTCTTATTTGGAAAATAAAATTCCAGTATGTTTACAACACAAGAAGATAGTATATTTATCCATATTTTACAAGCAAAAGACACCAGTAAAGGCAAAATTTAATTCAGAGTGTTTTGATGAGGCCAACATTTGAATGCAAGAGCTCGATCTTCTCGTCTTGTCTTTGTCTGCCATATATTAGTTATTTATTTTAAACATTCTCCTATCTTCAGTGACTTCTTTGGAACTAGTTAAGCTGACATTCTTTTGAGGCTGCTTATGTCTCATTTTTGTCTTTTTTGTTATTTATTTAACAACATTATTTGGTTAACTTTGAACATGTGAATTCTTGGCAATTGCTCCACTAATTAAAATAATTATCTTATGCAATACTCAGAAAGTTTTTCAAAAGATAAGTACACAAAGAAAAACTTGTTTCAAATACATTTTTAGAGCACTTGGAAGTTCAGTTCCTAAAATACCTTGATATAAGCATATGTTTCACATACAAATTTAATTTGTCTCTCTTTAGTTATACCTCCTGGTGTTTGTTGACCTCTGCTGGTGGCTCAAAACGTCGTCTGATCAGATGAACATGAACACAGCTTGAAAGACTTAAAATTGTTATATGCTTTGTGTTGAATCACAGCCAGGAATGGATGCCTTTCTAAAACCATCTCTGTATCCAGCACACAAGTTTATAAATGACGATTCTTGGAAAGGTGAATGTTCTAGAAAAAGGGTATGATTTTGATTTTCTGGTTAGTTACGCCATCTAAAACAATAACATTGTTATGAACATTGGAAAATTGAAATGTCAGGTTTTATGAAGAGTTAAGAAAAATGCATACTTCTATTTTATAAATAAGTTAATGCACCTCCTCCCCAGTATTGTTTTCACAGTGGATATTTTGTTAAACCACCTTATACTGAAATTACATCTGCAAGTCTTTTTTGGGGTTTCCCTCTACTAGTTATGAAGAGCAACTGATGCATTTTCTCCATACCTCCCCAGCTGTGGAAACTTTTGATTGCTGCTCTAAGTAATGCTCTTCTTGGCCATCCTGTCAGAAAAGCCATGTCTTGGTGTTCTTGCAGCTCTGCCATGGACTTTACTTTTATTGCAGAATGGACTGAACAGTGTTTTGAGATTAGCAAAGCTTGTCATTGTCATGTTTTGGGTTAGTCTTTGGACACATTTCAAGAAACCTCTCAGAGACCAAATTAAGGTTTTGACATTTATTAAGTAAATAGTGGAGGTGTGAGTTGGGCAAGATCAGAACATCTGAGGGAAAATGGAGGTGATGTTCTGAGAATGAGTGGAGCTGGTTTACCAAGCTAAGGAGAGGTGGCACAAACAGGGGGGATCCCATTGGATTGGTGTCAAGTGTAATTGATGGCACCATCAGGGATCAGCGCTCAGATTTTTATGACATTGCATTGTAGATTGTATGTTGGGCATTAGAGCAAACAGCTGCATCAGGCACACCCACTCAATGGAAGCAGAGGTAAGCAACGTCACACCCAGCACACAAACTTCAAACCATGAAACTAAGATTGTTTTATATGGTGAGATGGTGAGAATTTATAATCTAATAAACTTCTCCACAACTTTATCAGTCACATATTTTTGTGTTCCTTGACCTTTATGATGGTACTTATTAACTTATGCTCTCTAACAGAGATCAGACGTTCACAGGCCAGCTGCGTCTATTGCTATTAAAAGCCGGGCACTTTAAGTAGGTGAATTCTAAAGGAAGTTGGTGGCATTCAGTTTGTTTCAGGAGTATCAGAGAAAAGGGGGATAAATATCATATTTTGATGTATTTGTTCAATTAAAATCCAATCATCACTTCATTTTCTTTCCCATTCACCTTTAGGTACAACTTGTGGTCAAGAGTTTTTACTTATTATGGGATGGTAATAAGGAGAATGGGGAAACATTATCCACACTGTTGCAGCATAGCCCAAAAGCTCCATTAAACTTAAATACATATTAACATACCATACATATCACATTCTGCAGACATTATGCATGCATGGACCTGTTAAATGTAATATCGGCCATGTCCCAGAGACAATAGGGGCATGGCATTATGTATATCTACACATACAACACAAATATTGTATATGCAGCCACCACTACACAACCACGGTCCCCTGACACATGACCAATTTACTCACAGAACATTTGTAATACATCCATAATCTGATCATTCTGGATTAGAAGTGCTCGGTGTCAATCTTCTGCCACAATACTTTTTAATATTCTGATATGAGCAAAGCTCCAAATTTGTTTATGAATATCCGTTGGGCCACATATAGCTTCTTCCATAGCTATACATGGCTATGGAATTGTCATACAATTCATATACCAGTTTTTGAATTGGAAAACAATTTAACCTGTGGGGTTTTGCAATTTAACAATGTAGTCCTTTTTGCTGTAAGAAATGCAAGATTGGTTAATTTATAATCATTTTAGGTTTGAAATTCAGCCACTCTATTGCTTAACAAACATATGGCAGAACAAACAATAAGATCTATAGATTTATACTAAGCATTATAGAAGCAGCTTTAACAACTTGATTCCAGAAAAGTTTCACGTCTGGACAATACCACCACATATGGAGTAATGTCCCCTTTTGCCCACATCCATTCCAGCAAAGCTCTGAGGAGCTAGGGCCAATTTGTTTGAGGTTGGGTGGAGAATCTAACAGATTTAGATATTTTTGTTATGTTTCTCCATATTTGTTTCCAGTCTGTGGGAATTTGATATACTAGGTCATGTTTCCAAAGGGATTGAGGTTTACTGTTTGTTTTTTTTTTCCTGAATTTTATATTGACCTCCAACAGATCACGGTTCAAGGTGGGGATACAGTTTAGCATGTTGCAACATGATAAGCCATTGGTATCACGATCATTCAGCAGTGGACAGTGATATTAACGTATGATAAGCAGCAGAAACACTGTATCTTGAAACTAGTTAGACACTGGGTCAAAGCAAGATAAGACCTCTGACAGAATTAGGACACTGTTGTCTCCAGGAAGTCAGAGGAATTAATAAGGTCATTGTCAAAAGCTCATTACTATAGTACAAAGATTAGCTTACACACACACATATATATAGCCGTATATGTGTGACCATTTATCAGCTATATATGGTTACCAGTATATAGCTGAGAGGTACGACTGACAACAATCTGAGGAATACGTTTCAGCAGCTTTCTAGCTAACGTGCATAAGGAAACAAGCTTTGTTGTCCTCTTGGGGAAAAAGTTATGCATTGTTTTCATTTTAATGGTTAAAATTAAATGGTGGTTGTTTCACAAACTTTAAATCATTCTATTTTGCAGACATGCTGAGCACTAGACTGTTATTTTTGGGGATTTTTCTGATCTTGGAGCATGGATCACCTGTAGATGTCTTTCCACAAGAAGGTAAAGTGTGGTTCATGAGAATAAGCATTTCCTCAAACATTTATTTCCTTTACATCTTTTAAAATCTGACTTTATTTTCAGTAGCTGAAGCAACTGACCTCCCTGGAGGTACTATGGAGGACACAGAGAAGCTCACCAGGACAAACTCTGAACAGCTGCAGAGAATGAGTGACAGATTCAAATACATTGCACGAAGCTGTAAAGAAATTCTGGATAATCACAGTGAACGAGAAGGTAGGAATGCTTGGCTTGTTGAGGTATATTGCTGTTCAAGCCTAAACATTTTTCAATTTATTTAATTTAAAATGTAATAATTTCCAGAGCATGTTTAGAATAAACAGCCAGCAATAAGAAAATCAAATTATGACTCACTTCATCTAATTTGGTGTCATGTCTCCAGATGGCATATACTACCTGACTACAGCTAATGGGATGAAGTATCAGACTTTCTGCGACATGAACACTGCTGGAGGTGGGTGGACTCTGGTGGCCAGTGTCCATGAAAACAGCATTTATGGAAGATGCACTGTGGGGGATCGCTGGTCCAGTCAGTAGGGTAACAATCCAGACCTACCGGATGGAGATGGAAACTGGTCCAACAGAAACACCTTTGGTTTAGTAGAGAGTGCCACATCTGATGATTACAAGGTATGCAGGTTATTCTTGAGAAAGAACAGTACTTCAGAAAGCAGACTGAATATTCTCAACATTATATTTCCCTTCAGCCCTGTTGCTTGTGTAAGTATGTAGCAATAAGTAGGATTTTTTTCCCGCTGATATGTGACTTGGACTCCTCTGCACTGATTGGAAACTTTTAACCATTAACACTATTCCAACTGACTTTGAAAGCACTGACTGGGGTTAATTTAGTCAGAATTTATAGTGCTGTGCTCTATAGTTATGTTTAAATTATGAAATTATATGTATTTTATTGGTATTTTATGCAGTTTTTGTTAGTTATTAGAGTAAAGGAGGATCAACACATGCCACACGTTTTAGAGTCTTATTTGAAAGACTTAATTGTTGCTTGACAATTATGCAGTATTTTGTCTTTGTACATCCCATAAAATCTTCCTGTGCCATAATGACAAATGCAGCTTGTGTTTCCAGAATCCAGGTTACTACGACATTGCTGCTGTAGATGTGTCCGTGTGGCACGTTCCCAACAATTTCCCGATTGAGCACTGGAGCCTGGCAGCCATTCTCCGCTATCACACTGAAAACAGATTCCTTCATCTTTATGGGGGAAACCTCTTCAACCTCTTTAAGGTAAGGCACGATAGCTGAAACTGAAATTGTTTCTGATGTTCACAAACTTTCTGACAAAGTTACCACATTCTTGCAGCAATTTCCAGTAAGGTACAAAGTCGGCTCGTGCTCCAACAGAGGACCAGCGATTCCCATTGTGTATGACCATGGAAACCTGGAGTCCACCAGAAATTTATATGGACGAAGTGCAAGAAGTAAATAGAACAAAAAGACTTTTTTGATTCTATGTAACTGAACACTTAAACTTTAAATTGTGTTCTCATTTCTGTTCCACAAAAAAGACGAGTTTGATCCAGGCTTCATCACATTCAGAGCTATAAACAATGAACAAGCAGCCATGGCTATCTGCTCTGGGGTCAAACCCAGAGGGTGCAACTCCGAACACGTAAGTCTCATCCGCTTTCTGTCTGAGTCTACTGCTATTCAGATGATGCGCGATGTAACAATCCTGTGTTTTTGTACGTCCAGTACTGCATAGGAGGAGGAGGATATTTCCACCCGGACCAGTGTGGAGATTTTCCATCTTTTGACTGGGACAGGCTGGGAAGAGAGCAAGGGTGGAGTGCCTCCAAGGAGATGACTGAGTCTGCAGTCCTTCTGTTTTACCGTTGAAGGAACCCATCCTGATAGATAAATGTATTTAAACAGCTCACCAGTAGATGGCACTACACTACAGTGTATTTAAAAATGCATAGCTGGAAGTTTGGGCCGATTTAAACAGGTACTAGTGAGAAAATGATAGAGAAAAAGTATTAGACTCTCATAGATGAAAATAAATATATAATGCTCCAATTAAAGACTGACCCCTGAGAAATTAAAATAAAGTGTAAATTAAGCCTATGCACAAAGCTTAATTTTAATTCTTATCAGCACTAGAAAAACTTGCTATATTGTCAATAGAAAATGTTACTTTGGGTTTTTCCAAAGATGACGGAGTGTATTTAAACAGATTTTTGATGAGCATTGAGCAGCAAAACAAGTTTCTCAGAAGTTGTTCTTTTTGTGCTACAATACAACAAAAAGAGAAACATTTTTGTGAATAAACATGCAAATGTAAAGAAAGTCAGACAGGATTAAAAAAAAAATGGCTGGATTTTTTTTTTTTTACAAAGCTTCTGTGTCAGATTATGCTACTGCAACAAATGGTTGATTAAATTAAAGTTTTTTATAAAACATCTTTACTAGTGATATTCTGGGTGATTGCTGCCAAGTATCTAATGTTACATTACAAATAATTTAACTCAAAAACTCTACCTGTGGTGGAAAACTTACTCCCCATCATCCTGAACATGCAAACTCTAGTACAAATGGCAATATTATGGTGTGAGAGTAAAAGCATATTCAAGTATTAAAATATCAAATATCTAAATTCAACTGAGGAACTTTAACAAATCCCAAAAAATGCTGTTTACAAATGCTATGCTTCTAATCTGATGTACATTGAGCTAATTTGCACAGAATAATGGACACAACTTGACAGACAAAACCAAAAAGACTTTCCAAATGATTTCCCAGCTATGCACTACTTGTGTTTATCCACCACATATAATAATAAAATATATTAAACATAGTTTAATATGGTTGTGGACTTGTGGTTGTAATTTTATCAAATGTAGAGTCAGAGTTTTGTAGGACAGTTTTTTTCTTTTCCAATACTCTTGTAAGGGATTAAGAACAGGCAAACAGGGTAAAATGTTTTAATGTTACAAAAGAAAATATTTAACAGGTGATGAAAAAGAAGTACAGTGAGAATAACACCAAACATAACAAATCCTACCAGGGTTCCAATTTATAATTATTGTCTTCGATGAGTTGCAGGGATGATCTCTCACGCAGAGCTTGGCAACAAGAAGGGAAAAGATGAGAAGTGTGAGGTAAATATTGTGTTTAATAAACAAACATCAGTCAGGAAACTGACATTAATCTAGGGATGAAGAGAGAGGGAGAATATAAAGCACAATGTACATGTGGAGAGGAGTTGATGGAGGAGTGAGGGGTCATAACCCCAAACAGGAAGGAGCAGGAAGCTCTATATAACATACAGATCAGGATCCAAGTCTACGGTACAAAAAACTTAGCAGCAACATGTTAACATCTGAGACCAAAGGGGCTAACAAAGTAGTTTCATTTAGAAAAAAGTCACAGTATGTTTTAAATTTGTTAAAAAGGTAAAAAGAGTTCTCTATGCATCCGCTAGGGTCAATGCTACTCACAAAGTCTGTGTGGAGTACATAGGTAGGGAAATCTATACATTTATACTCTAATATAAAGAACCTTCTGGTAATGGCACAGTACAAACTCTCAGAAAACGCGACAAAAATATACAATGTCTTCACGTCACATTTGCAGATTAAAATGTAACTAAGGTCTCTGGCAAGCACAAAAGTTTCAGTGATCAAAAACAAAACAAAACTTTTCTTACACCAAAAATAAAGGACACCATTTTTGTTAGTCAGCTATCTTGACAGAGTATGTCTTTTTAATACAAAAATAAGGACAAATATAAATTAATATATATTAAAAGACTCAGGCTGATACATGGGGAATCTAGTGAATAAGTACAGGTATTTATGATACAATAAATACTTGTCATTCATGACTCGGGGTGGGGGAACACAAACAGAGAGCTGTGTAGTTAACCAGTTTTTTTCTACAGGTGCATGTGTGCGTGTGTCTGTCTGTGTGTGTGTGTTGTTCAGTAGCCGCAAATAGAGCCAGGAGATTGAACGCAGCTGTGTGTACGATCATGCACACAGTCACAGAGGATTCAGCAGGTCTGCTGATGGAGCCTGTGGTGGTTTCTGAGTTACGTTTGTGTGTATGTGGGGGGTAATCGCTGCCCACACCGTGCCATGCTTTAAGGCAGCTCCTCCTAGTGGTGAGTCTGTAGTACTACCATTTAAAGTTACTCCAAACGATGCACAACTCAGAGACGGGACGCAGGACGTCTACTGTAAAGTGGTGAGCCGCCTCTTTTCCAGGGAATAAAAACATGGTGGCACCACTGGAGCTATCACGACCAACAAAAAGAAGTAGATGAAGAGCAAAGTCTTTCTTTTATTGTCTTTTTCCCCACTTCATAATAAAAATAAGTCTGCTTTTGTACTTTACAATACAATTCAAAATCCCCCCAGAGGAAGCATCGGTCATCAGTTCAGCACTGACAGGAAAGGTAGCTATTTTTTTTTCTTTTTATTTGTTTCACTTGTGGTTTTTCTTTTGCTTTTTTTGGGGTTTAAAAAAAATCAGGGTGCTGGGAAATAATACTCCTGGGGTGTGGAGAGTTTCCTCACAGCGAACACGAACAGATGAGCGATCAGGTAAGGATGGCAGGAGCTCTGTCAAAAAAAACAAAACAAAACAAAACAAAAAAAAAAACTTCTCTTTTGTTTTACGAAGAACATTTTGTACAGCCGCACTTGACAACCTTTTCCACTTCCTGGACAAAAGAAGACCCATCAGTGCACTGGAAGGTGTATTTCCTGCGTTTGCTACGGAGGGGGGTGCAGCAGGTGCCCTGTCCCTCTGCTCCCCCCGGGCAGCTGCCCCGACACTCTAGACGGGAGACCTTCTCCTGGGTTTGGCACGCCGCGTAGCCTTGCTGTCTCTGGTAGACATCTCTGACCCGTTCCCCTCGGCAGGCCACCTCTGCAACAAAATACGTCATTCAGTACCCAGAGTTTTTTAAGGATACATACTTATCTATTGTATTCTTGCAGGACTAGAGTTAAACCAACACTATTCTGTTTGTGATACAAAAGAAAGCTATGAGAATTTTCTATTCAGTGAATTCTAGAGAACATATTAATACATTTTTTATTCAATCAGATATTTTGAAACTAAGGGACTTGGCTAATTTCAAAATGCTATTAGTTATGTTTAAAGCTAGAAAGGTATTTTTGCCAATTAATTTCCAAAAGTTTTTTGTCTTAAAAGGAAATGATATAAATAACAAAAAGGAAGTACAATTTCAATTTCGAAAGTAAAACAGTGTGTAGTACTTTAAAACAAATGTGTGTTTCAGTGCATGGAGTAAAACTAAGGAACAGTTTGGATGGGGAGTTGAGAAAATGCTCTACTATAAATAAGTTCAAAACACATTACAAGAAAACAAATCATTAAGAATGATATATTGTTCGAACTTAAATTGTTAATTACATATATATGACCATAAAAAATTATTCTGTAACAACAAAAGGGAAGAGGGAAGGTTGATACAAGATTTTTTCTTCTTCCTGCTCCATTTTCACCTGTTTAGTAAGTGTTGTAAATAACAGAATGTGTTTGTGAATTAACAATGACTCTTGTTAAATGGTACCAAACACTGAATGTTTGGTACCAAGAAAATTATGCGATTTGCAGTGGTGCCATCCACTCATTACAGTCCTGAAACTTACAGAGCTCCATAAAGCTGTCCATTCTTTCACAAATGGTTGAGGAATCAATCATCGTACATAACTCATTTTATACAACTCAACAATTTGAAAGAGTAAGTAAATGTTTTTGGCAATACTGTGTTTATTTTGAAAAAGGTTTGAAACAAAGAACTGAAAAACTGTAACCAAAAAAGAAAAGAAAATGAATCCTTACATCTGCAAAGTTTCAGGTTTATAAGCAATGTTTTAGAATCTTTATACACTATTTCTCATACTAGTGAATTAAACATTTTGTATTATGAATATTCTTTAAACATTACGTTTAATCTTTAGTTT
Source organism: Girardinus metallicus (assembly GCA_903067095.1). Taxonomy (NCBI): domain Eukaryota; kingdom Metazoa; phylum Chordata; class Actinopteri; order Cyprinodontiformes; family Poeciliidae; genus Girardinus; species Girardinus metallicus. Next base: position 18,993 of record CAEGAE010063441.1, on the reverse strand, counting down.
TTGACTATCCTACTGCAAGTAAATATTATATTTTATATGCTCAGTGAATGTAGAAGAAACTAATCCAAGATGACAATATAATTATATGCCATCTCACCTGTGTAGCCCCCCGCGTGGGATTAAGAGGAAGCTCAGTAGATGCTAAGTTTAAAAAGTGGAAATGTTAGCAGAGTTAGTACAGAAACAAGAAACAATGTTAGAGACAATTTAAGACATTTGGGTAAGATTGGATTAGAAGAAGTTTAGTTAAAAGAAATGCCTTCAATAAAAAGGGTTCATCAGGGTGTTACTGGACAAACAATCTCTGATTAGCAATCACATACATATTTATTCATATGTATATGTTTTCAGATGATTATTATTGACGTCACTTTGCTGACCTCTGTCGCATGCCTCCCCTGTGTATCCGCCGTTACACTCGCAGTATGCTTTCCCCAGGCCTGACACTCGACATTTGCCGTGTTTGCAGCGAGACAGGCTGCAGGGGTTAGCTGTATCCAGGTCCTGTACATCACAGAGAACACCAGCAAAACCAGGCTGGCAAACGCAGGAGTAGGAGTATGAGTTGATTGGAAGGCAGGTACCATGAATACACCTGTATGTTGGAGGAGGGAGAAACAGTACAGGGGATAAAATTGTGAATAAATAACACTTTGCTAGTTTATTTTCACTATGTTGCAGAACCTGAATCGCACTCACTTGTTTCCATCACAGGGATTGCTAACTTGCTGGTCACACAGAGCCCCTGTCCACCCGGGATGGCAGGTACAGGTGAAACCTTGGTGACCCGTTGGGTGGCAGTCGCCTTGGACGCAGGCACCCCTCTGGCACGGCTGGCAGCCTGGTTCCACCCCGTTTCCCAGCCACTGTCTGTAGCGCCGCAAAGTCCCTGCACCTGGAGAGTTTTGGTCATGCCCGGCTCCCAAGTTCTGGAGCTTTCCGTTGATGTAGAGGTTACGGAGGCATCCGTGGAAGCTGGTGCCATTACGGCCTCCGGAGCTGAGCTGCAGTGCAGAAAGGCCGCCAGAAGCTGATGCCTGCTCTGGCATTCCTGTACAGAGAATCACCACAGGTGGATCTAAAATCTGACTACAATCTGCATTAAATGGGAAGCAATTTTTGCTAAATAAGAATTAAATTAAGGGGCACTAGATACAAAAGCAATGTCACACATCCAAGTATCGAGCCATGTGTGACCCAATGTTATAAATATGGGACAATCCAGATCACAGAGCTGGGGATAATCTAAACATCTCCAGTGCATCTGTAAAATAAGCAGAATACAAAAACAGTGGATGTAAATAAAATAATAGGAAGTTCTTTGTTTGGGGGTTAGTCCTCTGTTTAGGAGAGCAAAGCCTCTCAGTGGCCCATTGATAATTCAACCAAACTTTCATTTTAGAGACATCTTTTGTTGGTTTTAATTGTAAAATCAACTGTACCTTGGGTTTGATTAACTGTCTTGTAATTATCAGCAGTTATTGTTATTTATCTTGTGATGTTATTCATGCAGTAAGTTGTTAGTAGATCAGTGACTCTTCCTGACACATCCACAGACAGACAGTGCGAGTTCCTACCTCCCAGGTAAAGTGGGGAATCTAGGTTGAGCGTGGACTGTTTGCTAATGGAGTTAATGGATTTGGGTGGTCCGCCGTCAATGGACAGCGACAACGTCTGGTCAGCTGCTACTAACTCCACAGAATGGAAACTACCATCATTCACCGTCTCCACGCTGAGAAAGAGAGAGAGAGAGAAATTGAGGCAACATCTCTCATATTACAGTCTCCGGATGTTAGACATGTTTTGGAGTAAAAACCTGTATATTGCAGAAGGTGGGTAGGATCCAGTGTCGTAGCTGACCCGGAGACGCCCCCTGTACAGCTCCATCGCGATGTGATCATTGTCACCCTTGTACAACAAGACGCCGCTGTCCTCATCAGTAGCAATCTGTAAGAACAGGTGGATGTAGCTGTCAGTGACATTTCTTGCAGCAGTGAAACATAAAGCCTGCATTGGAAATCTCACAATTATTATTAATTACAGCACATTGCAAAGATATTCACACTTCTTGAAGTTTTCCATGTTAAGTCAAGTCACAACTACAAATTTGGGTTTATCTTATTGAACGTTTCTATCTTTCATCTTTAACCAAATTCCCAACTGCTGCTGAAGAAAACAATCCACATAGCATGATGCTAACACCGCCAGTTCTCATTGTGTGGACGGTGTGTTCAGGATGATGTTCAGTGTTAGCTTAGCATAAAGACCAAAGAGTCTTATCTACTGATTTGGATCTCTGCAGCTTCTTCATAGTTAGTATGTAACTGAAGTAAGTGCCTTGCAGGATTTTTTTTTTTTTACCACTCAAAAGTATTTTATCCCAATTAAGGCTCTGTTCACCCAGTTTGCTAACCACGTTTTGGAAGTTTTGCAGCTACGGCAAAATCCTCTCCATGGATTAAACTGTTTTCTGCTAAATGTTCAAAGCTTGGGATACTGTCTCATAACCTCACCCTGGTTAAAATGTGTCTGTAACTTTGTCCCTACAGTAAAGCAATAAGCTGGATTTAATTTTTTTTTGTAAATGTGCACCACACTTGAGAATTTTCTGTCAAAAACTTGAAATCTATGTAATCTTTTTAGACTTCACAAACACAAATTTTCCATTCAGTATCTTTTCATACATTTTAGATGCATTTTTCTCCCCTGAGAAAAAATGTCCATGGATATTTGGAGCAACAGTAAAGATCCGTAAATTAAACAAAAAATAATCATAAAATGAAAAGAGCGGAGTCTACCTGTAAGCTGATGTTGGTCTGTGGTGAGAGGAGGTTGGAGGGAAGCTGCAGGTAGGACTCCCGGTTGACAAAGTTCACACTCACGAGCGTTTCGCAATGCTCGCCTTCGTATCCATGGAGACACTGGCAGCGTGGGTCTGTTCCCACAACAACGCACTGAGCTCCGTTTAGGCAGTCGTGGTTGTCACAGGGACTGGTTCGAGGGAGGACCATTGGGGGAGTGAACTCGCAGAACAGCCCACTGCAACATGCATGTTGACACGTACATTACACATAGGACCACGGCTTGAAAATGCTCTCAGTTTTTGTGTAAAAAGTAGCTACTTTTCAAAAAACACAAAAAAGAACTTATTCTGTCTCTGTTACACTCCTCAAGGCTAGTGAATGTCGGATCCTTTATTGTTCTTATTATTTTTTAAAAAGTCTAAAAAGTGGGATTGGGTATAGGTGGAAGCAAAAGAAAGAACATGTCCAGAGCACCAATAATGCAAGAGATTTAGATTTAGCAAGTAAAAAACAGCAAAACAAAACAGAACAAAAATCAATGCACTGTTGGGAAAAACTTTAGAAACATCCCAGTAAAGAGTTGACAAAAATCCATATGCATCATAAGCTACATTCACACTGCAATCTGAAGTGACCCAAACCAGATTTTTATTCAGCTTGTATCTGATCTTTTCATGACAGTCTGAACAAAACAGACCAGATTTTTACAAATACCACCCAGGACACTTGGATATGCGGTTACAAATCAGAAATGCATCTGATCTTTTCAAATGCGACCACAGAAATGTGAACGACTATGTAAAAAAATAAAAAATAAAAAAATCAGATTTCACAAAAACTCAGATTTGAGCATTAAGGCTTGCAGTGTGAACATAGCCACAGAGTATAATACGGTTAATGGCAGTGAAGATAATTTGCATTGTTGGTCCTTGTTGAGATGTACTCTTTACCTATATCCCTCTGGACAAATGCAGGTGTATCCGTTCACGGCATCAATGCAATGACCTCCGTTCTGACACTTGTTCTCTTCACAGTCGTCATAGTCCAGCTCACACTGCTCACCTACATACCCTGGAGTGCACTCACACCTAAAACGTGTGAAAAGATTTCTGTTAAATTATTTCAAGGCTTATAAAACAAACAATGTTCAAACTATATTTTAGCTTCCTGCATGAAAGCATCATTCAGTCACTTTATGTCTGTGCATTTCAAAAGCTGCAGAATAAAACACCAACTCTGTATGTGCATGAATGGCTGCACGACCCACTCACTTGTATCCCCGAGGGGTCAAAATGCACTTTGAGTCGTGCTGACACGGGTTAAGCTCTGGGGTGCAGAAGTTCAGTTTCTCCTCACACAACTCCCCTAGAAACACACACATACACAAATGACATCAGCAACCTTTATTTTCCAGGGTAAAATCAAACTATAATATGATGGACATCCTTATTCTACAAGTTGATCTATGGTGTTTATTACACTCTCTGCGTCAGCGTTACATACAGCAAGGCATATCTTGTATGTGGGTGTGTGTGTGTGTGTGTCGTATGGGTGTTCGCTTTAATGATAGATGGCTCTCTTGTGGCCAGGACCAACACAGTGGTCTGATAAATGATCTCATTGTTGAAAATGTCATATCACAGATGATATTCCAGAGTGTGTCCTGATCATTAGAAGTCAAGTGAGTCCCTGATGAGACACCAGGGAATAATCCAATACTCCTGGCAGCAGAGGGTCCACTGAGGGAATAATTACCCAGCTCTGTGGGGAACTGTGAGAACCTATGCATGTGTATTTATGCTTCTTAAGTGAACAGAAAATACTGTAGAAAAAGTAATATTTGGAACGTTAATATTATTCCTAAGTAAATATGACCACATAACTGTGAGATAAATACTAGGTGCACTGCATGAATGTCGACTGTGTTTTCTTTCCATTTGAATATGCACGGCTCGTTCGGAACATGCTTTAATTTGGGAGAGGCATTGACAAGATCCCCTCGGGTCCACTGAGATAGTACGGAAATGTGAAACAGGTCTTTTCTGAAGATGCTTGATCAGACTTTGATCTGAATGTCAGGATGTTACATCAACAACTTGGATATTTTCCTACTCGTCTCCATCAGAGTAACAGCCACTCAAATCCCAGGACTCAATACGTGCATGGTAATAATCAGAGCTCTTCGGTTCAGTTGTCATCAGTTTGATTTGTTGTAGAAGACAATCAGAGTACAGCTTCTCCCAAAAATACCCCGAGACATTTTTCACATTTTGTCAAAAATAATAAAACTTTAATGTGTTTTATTAAGACTTTTTTGTGAAAGACAAAGACAAAGACGCACATAATTGCAAAGCAGAAAGAATGTCAGGACTAAACTTTTGGAGAAGTTATAGGGTTATAAAACAACAGCCTAGAGTTTAATATCACTTAAGACATAATTAGTATTGTGGACTTTCAAAGAAATGTCCGTCAATCTAAGTTGACTTGTGGGTCAAGAAGAGCATTACTCTTCCCATATTAACTTCGAGGGAGATGCAGAAATTAAAACCTCAGGTAGGGGAATTTGTTGACGGAACAAATGTTAACTGTGCACTTCACATATCTGCGGTTTATGGACTAAAAAATAGAAAAGCCATTATTACAAAAGGTCATGAAAAATCCAGAAAAAGCCAACAAGGCAAGTAGGACATTGGGAAGAAAATTTATTTAATGTACAAATTGGCCTACGTAAAAAAAATAAATAAATAAAAAAAACACACTATTTCTGGTGGAAAAGTAATACTGCAAATCACCAGAAACACAACCAATACCAACATAAAATATGGTGGCAGCATCATACTGTAGGGGTGGAGGTTTCCACTTTTCAGATTTTTATTTAAAAATAATTGGAAAACCGAATATTCATTGTTTTCCTAATTCGCAATTATGCTCTGTATGGCTGTAAGAGGGCAAAGTGAGGAAATACATTTAGAAATCCTTTCAGGTTTATTTCTCTTATGCCTGTAAGTCTGAATAGAAGACAGAAAATTCTGAGGTTTTATGGAACTTGTCTCTCTTTCAGTGCTAAATACCAAATACTTAAATAAAAAAAAATAAAACAAACCAAAACTAGTAACCAATCAACACACATCTCTACTGTTCCACCCTAAAAAAAGATCTGAAAAGCACAAAAATGCACTGTTTTACTGCTGCCAAGAGGCAACTTTGCACACATTGAGCAATCTGTTCTGCTATGGGTGACATTTGTGTGGGTTGTGGACATAAAGCACAGGGGATGGTTGAAGTTAGGGATGGTTTCGAGGAAGTAAAGAAGAAGAGAGGGACAAGAAGGACACAGAGAAGAACAGACTAACCTCTCTCCACCTCATTGGTAGCAGCTGCAACCACAAAGATGACAGATGAAAAAAAGAAAAGCAAGATAGGAGAGAGAAGACAGCAAACAAACATCCAAAGACAGAGAGAGAACAGCGCCACAAAGGTTAGCAGTCAGTCAGTCAGTCACATTGCAAAAGCAGACGAACATGTTGCAACAGACCAGAAATAAAATAAAGACAGTTACATAAGTTCTCACCAGAGGTTTTTATTACCTCATCATTTGTATAGGTTTCAGAATATTTTGGAACTTTTATTGGTCTTTTAAGAATATTCTTTATTGAGGTGGGAAGAATATACAATTTCACAGATTTTAAAATGCAATAACTGGGCAAAGAAGTTTGGATTGCTGTAAACTTAGTCTAATCCCTTTAGATAAAACATGTAGGATAAAACATGCACATATATTTGTCTGAATGCTCCTGTACAAAAAGCATAACCTGACCTGTCTAAAAGCATAATCTGCGTTTTTCCACAAGTTTCAATCAACTAGCTGCTGTTTTGAGGTGAACATGAAGAAAGTCAGTCTAGTTCCCCTTCTTAATTATCCCATCCACAAAACAATACTTCAGCATAATACTACCACCACCATGCCGTGACATTTAGATGATGTTTTCACCTTGAAACATTTTTCTTATAATTGAGTACATATTTTGAGTCAAAAACTATATACTTACATATAAATATATAAACTCAAAATTGCATGTTTGAAAGTGCATCATTAAAAGCCCAGAATTTTAAAACATTGATGCCCTTGATGATTATGTAAGAATTTCTAAATAGAAGTGTATGAATAAGGTTTGTTGGTTTTAATATTTAACTTCTATGTGTGATTTACATAAGAGGCAAATGCAATGTATAATATTACCTTGAAGCAGATAATCTGTTACAAAAAAACTAAATCTTTTATAATTTAGAAAGTAGAATCTATCAGTTTTGTGAGACTGTTGCACAATCTGAAATTATCTCTAGTGTTTTTGTGTTTGAGATCAACAACTAATTAGATGCACTTAAAAAAAATAAATAAATGGAGATCCATTGAGGGAAGAAGCTCTTTGACAGCAGCATGTTACCTGTGTATTCTGGCGAGCACATGCAGGTGTAGTTGTTGATTCCGTCCACGCAGGTGGAATTGTTCTCACAGTCGTTATCCTCACAGTCGTCAATGTTGATCTCACACCTGTCGCCTTCGAAGCCCTCCGGACACACACACCTGAAGTTACACAAGAAGTCATACAATCAATCATGAGTAAAAAGATACTTACACACACAACATACAGATAATAATACATTTGTGATTCATAATATACCAGTTGAATTATTTTCCATGAATGTCCAAAGTGACTAACAGCTGTGTACCTGTAAATTATTCATACAACTAATTTTATCACATTATTACCATAAGATGTGATGTATTTTACTGGACTTTTATAGTGAAGACAAACACAAAGTAGAACTAAACTATGAAATGAAAGGAAAACTTTTTTCACAAAATGAAAATGTGGCATGCATCTGTATTCAATCCCATCAACTCCGACTAGCTTCCCTGTCAAAACTGAGGCAACATGTCCCTACAGCATGACACCACTACTACCGTGTCTCTCCACTGAGATGTGTTCAACTATACAACAACAGGATATGTGCACATGTCAGAAAGTTTCATCTTGGTTTCATGTGACAAGAGCACCTAGCTTATTTATATTAATGTAATACAGCCACCTTTACTCCAGAGATCTGTGTCACAAATGGTAATGTCTCTCAGCTAAGTAACCACATCTCAGTTTAGGCACACACACACGCACACATACAGAGTGCTATATTATGGGCTTAATCAAGAGCCCTTTATGCATTACATGCTCTGTTGGATGATATCTCATTATAGCCGGCGATAGCACTTCAGAACGAATATATTCAAATTACTATTTAAAAAATAAATCAAACAAAGATAGAAATGTTTAAGAGGAATTGACAAGAAGAACAGGCAAAAAGCTCTGGGTCTGATTGACTGGTTCAGTTAGCTTTGTAGAAAGGGGAAGTAGTTTTATGTCACACCACACTATGAGAGACACCAGAGGACTATCAGGCAGCTGTGAGGATCAGCTAGTTCTGTACCAATAGACATATGAATAAAGTGATGAAACAGATTTTTGATTTGATCTGTCTGTAATTCCACCTGATAAGAAAAGGGTGTCAGATTTTGATTTCCAATATTTCCACAGAGGTTTAGCTCTAAGACTTATTACAGGAAAACAATCATTTGTAGCTTTTGCATTCATTTGGTGAAGGATTTCCAATTTTCTTTCATTACTTGTAATGTTTTAAAAATGCATCTTGCAGTTAATATTCATATAAAGCCACCTAATGCTCTACTGTTGCAAGCACTGAATTAATGGTGATTTCATGTTTGTTGCATGAGCAGTTACTCCATAATCCTCCATGTTATGTCCCATCTTAATCCTTACAGGGTCACGCTGATGCCTGTTTCCAGGCATCTCAGTGGGCGAGAGGCAGGTACACCTAGATCAGTCACCAGGCAATCACAGGGACACACAGCCATGCACACACACAATCAGACCTAAGGCCAATTTAGAGAGAATAATTAAACTAACATAAATGTCTTTGGGCGGTTAGAGGGAAGAAACTGGAAGGCCCATGTTAGCATGGAGAGAACATGCGAGCTATGCAGATAGGCTCCTGTTGGGATTAAAATCCAGGGCCTTCTTGCCTCAGGGCAGCAGTGCTACCAACTCAGCTCAACTTTAAAATTAAGTAGCTCCAGCAAAGAAATACTAAATGTGAAAAAATGTATTTTGAAAGTATCTCACCAAAAGTGGCTTCCATCTCCTTCCTTCAGATGGCAAGTTCCACTGTTCTGGCAGGGATTACTGATGCAGGCATGAATAGGCTCCTCACAGTTTTGTCCCTACAGACATGCACAATGATTAAATTGGTGGCTCCAGTGAACATCAGACCTTCAAGTAAACAAGTATTGAATGTAAAGTATTAAGAATACAATTTTATTATATTCTCTCTTCCAAAAACTATTTGTGGATGTATTGTTTATTTAATTAAAGACAAACGGTTCTGCTTCTGTATAACATACTTTGTAACTTCCAAAATGTGAGTACCTTAAATCCATAGGGGCAAGTGCAGCGGTAGTAGTGCACAGGATCACCGGAGCATGTGCCATCATTTTTACAGGGGCTGGACAGACAGGGGTCACACTTGGCCTGGATACTCAAATCCACCGGGCCTGCGTGAGGCACAAACCCACACAAACAACACACACACACACACACACAACAAACAAACATTTCAGACTTAGGCATTTGGAGTAGGTGGGAATATAGAGATTTACACACACTTTTGTCGCTGGACATTTTTATGGCCTTGCACAGACAACATGAAGATTTGTTATTCTTTCTTCCATGGATTTTTAATGCCGTTATGGTGTCAGTAATAAACTTGTTGCAACAGATGCTGCTTAATGAATAGTTTTGCAAATAAAGCATACTTCAATCAGTTAAAGTGAAAAAAAAATGCCTTTAAACCCAACATTGTAAAAGAAAAAAATGATTTAGCTGCTAGAAGCAGATTTCTTCATAAGATGTCAACCTGTACTCCTATAAGCGAACCATTCCTTCATGGATGCTTGCTACAGCAGTCTGCATGTCTACTTGTTGGGTTTAATACAATTCTGAATTCAATGATTCGAAGAGGTGAGCGAATTCTTTTCGCAAGAGTAAAACAAAAGTTGGTATTTTCTGTGCAGGACCATTTCTGAAACAGGTGACACATATCCCTAACTCTAATGACAGAATATCAACATTTAACAGCTAGAAGTCACAGTGGTTGGAACAACATCAGGGTTAAGAGGGAAACAAAGTGGTTCAATTTGGGTCGGGTTGTAAGATTGAGGAAAACGGGGCTTGGGCAATCTCAAACTCAGGAACCAGGGTTTGGAGGAAAAATACTGGGGATTGGTTACTTTACCTGGCACTAGAAAACCACAAGGCCCAGGGACTTCTACAGTGCGTCAGTCAGATTAGGTCAAAAATAGGTTTCAGTTATGTATTCAAAGTTAATGTGAAATCTTTAGTTTGAAAGGTTAAGGTCAACACAGTAGTATCATTTTTGAGTAATAAATAAATAAATAAATAAACTTAGTCAATAATCAAGCATACACCTTATAAGCTATTTTAAGCATTCAAACTTCACACAAATGTTCTAGGACTAAAACTTTTGTGAATGCAAAATGAACAGCCAAACTATGTAAAAAAAAAATAAAAAAATCACCTCGCAAACCTAAAATCTAATTTTACCACTGGTGGCAGCAAATGTTAGCAATTTGTTTTTTTCACATAAACAATGATATCATCAATTAATAATTGCTTTTGGTAGTTACACAGATTTTCTTTGACTAATATTATAATTTTTGGTTTCTAAAATGTGGATATTTCAGTGATTAATGCTAAATAAAACCTGACTCAAAAACAGTCTAGATATTGATTAATATTGGTTGATTTGATAATAATTTGAACATAGGACATGTATAGCTTCAGTTATTTTCAGCAAATCTATGTCTTATGGAAATACAAATCTTTATTTGACATAAATATATACTGTTACATTGAACAAAACCTTTTATCCAGAGATACAATCAACTTCTTGCTTCTCAAATACATATATCTTATTAAACTGTGCAAAACAAATATTAAAACAGACATTTTTATGTTGTTCTCTAACATGTTCAGTTTCAGATCTACACAGTTTTTTTTTTGTTATTGAGCTTCAGCTTTTATTTGGCAACTTGTAACTTTCATTTAAACTTCCTGTCAGTTGCAGGTCGGTTCCCGGGCACGACACAAAGCGGCTGTTTTAAGATTAATCATGCGTTTCTGTTTGTTATTTGTTTTCTACAAGGAAAGCGGCAGTATGTAAAATGTGTTTAGTGGTAGGTCTGAGTTCATTCCTGCATCATGGTAGTGAGAAGATGAGCATTTACCTGTGCAGGTGAACTTCTTGGAAGGTGTGGTGAGGAGCAGTTTGTCTGTCATGTCACCGGGCCCAGCACAGCGGGCGATGCCAGGCTCCTTGTAGCCGCTCTTGACCCAGTCGGACAGCCACTGCAAGTGGCAGTCACAGTACAAAGGGTTGGCACCCAGAGCCCTGTGGCATGAGTGCAAGCAAGATTGAGAGCAATATTCATCACATTTACTGTGTAATTAGTTAGATGGTGCTCAAGAGCTACACACAAATTATCCTTGTTATAATCTCTAAAATTGCAATTTGTTTCCTTAAACAAAACTGAAAACACTACTCATTCAAGATTATTGTAATTTTTTAAACCAACTACCACTATTGCAATCCTCAAAAAGAAGCCATGATAATGGGCTGACAGAACTGGAAAGTATCTGATGGTAATTTATCTCAGATCTAAAACTGTTAAACAATAATAGTAAGAGTTTGTATAAGTTTACTTGAACTTTAATTTTTAATCTTCAGCAATTGAGAGCAAAATGTCAGTATCAGTTTTTTTTCCAGTCATAGAACACTGAATAAGTAACATTAATTAAATTACTGTTTGGGTTCTAAAGGGTGATGTGCTGATTTGTTATTACTGGAATCAGACTTTTCTAGATTAACAAAACAGGACTAAATTAATTTGTTGCTGAGCTACTTTACATCTAAACTAGATCTCACAGAACAGTTTGTGTGTGTGTGTGGGGGTGTGTGTGGCTGTGTATGAAGCTTACAGATGAGAAAGTGAAGACAGGTCTTTAAAGGCTCCCTCTGGAATCAGGGATATGTCGTTACCATGAAGAGATCTAAGACAGCGAGTGATTTAAATTCAGAGAGGAAAAACGTCTCAGAAATGTAGACACCCAGATGTTGAAAGGCAAGTGGTAAATATAATAAATATTTACCACTTGCCTGGTTCAACGGCATGTTACATGCAGATACTCACAGCAAACGCAAAGACTTGAGCCCATCGAACGCCCTCACTGGTATGCACCGCAGACGGTTGTAGCTCAGGATTCTTTACACATAAAAGTAAACAAAGAACCTGTTCAGGATATGATAAATTGCAGCAAGACATTCAAATGTTTATGCAGAAAGAGCTTGTTGGTTTCCTTTTCGGTTCTGATCCATCAATAAATTGACTCCACTAGATCCCTAAAGATGTTCTGTGCTATCTGAGACCAACAACATTAACCCATTGGAGCCCAGGCCAACTTTCAACTTATTAGCTGCAAAAGCAACCTAATGAAAGAGAAAACAACATGTACAATAAATCTTATTTTGTTGTAAATGCATTTTCAACTTCATCAGGCAGATTTTTAATAAATAGACTTATGTCAGTTTTATGTGAGGCTCTGATACGTAGCATCCAAGCAAAGGTTAACAAGAAGTGCGTTTTAATGCATTTCTGCTCAAAATTTCCTAAACATTTAAGAACAACAAATACGCACACACACACACCTTCATGCTGAATCCGCACACACTTGCACTCATATTGCAAAGGGACAGATGTGAAGCCAGACTCACAGTGTAAGCAGTTCGGACATGTTACTGAGGCTGTGGTTGGACAACGTGCTGATCTGGTTGTTACTCAAATCACTGAAAAGGAAACAACAGATGCATAAAACACACACACACAGAGGCACACGTGCGAAAATGAATCCACACAGCACACAGATCGTAAACAGCAGATAATCACTGTTTGTTTTCATTTGTTCTGACAGCTACACCCTCGTTGGGGCCAAACCAATGAGATTCAACACAGAAATCTCACACAGCATCAGTCTGTTAGTGTTGGTCTTTAAAAGTGCAGGAAATATCAGTCAAATCACAGTCCCCCATCTATGTTTGTGATAGATTGTTTGGTGGATTAATGACTTTCTGTTTGCCGAGTTAATGTTAGTCAAACTTACATGAGCGTTAAGTGTTTGTAATTGGAGAGCTCCACTGGAACCTGAGTGAAGTGGTTTCCGTCCAAATATCTGTGTACACAAAGAAAGCAAGAAAAAAAAAAAAAACACAGTTAGGGAATTCCGATACAAAATTAGAGTAGATAAAGATAAATAAGGAAAATTAAAAAGGAAGGTTGAAAGTGGAAAACCAAACGAGGATAAAATTATATGACAGCCACAAGGGAAATTCCTTATTTCCAACAGTGTGAACAGTCATTACAGTTACAGCCATAATAAACACTGAAATGTAATATTCCCACTGCAACCTCACACCTTTTTTTTTTTTTATTGCAGACACATAATGAAACATAAATGAGGTTTTATATCTGTCACAGTAAGGCTACAGATCCAGCTGTAATATTAAAATATTGGTCAATATTTGGAGAGCAATGTTTCCCACAAAGGAATGTGTTAACTATTAAAAAATACTGCTAACTCTTGTTCCTATTTTTTTTTTTGTTGAGCTGCTACAGACTTTTCTTCTGGAGTAAATGAGCAGATTTACTTGAGATTTACAAATAAACTCCTCTAAAGTCAAGGGAAGAGAGGTTTCATGGCTCTCCTCTATATAATCCTACACAACTTGAACAGGTTTTAAAACGCAAGTCATTAAAATATAAAATTGGATAAGAATCAATTTATATATTTTTTTCCTTTTTCACTGTCTTCATTTTCAGATTGATTGTGGTAAATAATCCATTACTTGTTATGTGTTTTCTTGCGCCTTGTTTTGTGGGTCTTTTCGTCTCAGTCCAAACTTTTTGGATGAATTTTAGATAAAAATGAAGATGAGCATAGATTTTTGCTAAAGGTTTCAACATTTAACAATCTCATATTTCCAGACACCTAGAGACTGATAACAGCCCCCCAGTGACCCTATGAGCGCGTTCAGACAGTCGATGGATGGATATTTTCAAATAGTTGTACTGCTATTACCATTTTCATTGTGCAACTTTTTGTAACTCACAGTTCAGTGGTCTCTTTCGGGAGGCCTTTGGGCAGAGTGGTGAGACCTTTGTTGCTGCAGCGCACCACAGTGTCCAGACAGGAACACTCAGCCGGACACCTCAGAACAGGAGAGCAGCTGTTCTCGTTGTTTCCTGTTGTATTCAATGAGGAACATTGTAAAAGAGACGGCAGGAACAGCGATAATGAAGAACAAATCGCTCCACCTCACCATCTTCACAGGCAAAATCCTGAACAGCCACATCCTGTATGGGAATCTCCTTCAGGAAATAAGGGTTTTGGCAGCGAGGATTCCCAGTCACAATGCGTTTCCTTCTCAGCCAATCGCCGAGCCAGGCCAGGTGGCAATTACAGTTGAAGGGATTGGCCAAAAGGTTCCTGGAAAATTAAAAAAGTTAATACCATGTGAACAGATGCCACCGAGCAGAAGGCTGAGAGAGTCACGCTGCCACGTATACCCACAGTGTGGAGAGAGAGTGCAGTGTATCGAAGGCGCCAGGGTTCATGGAGGTGATCTGGTTGTCGTAGAGAGAAAGGAGTCTGACAGAACTCAACCCCACGAAGCTGCTGTTACTCACACAGCTGATCCTGTTGCTTCTCAGCATACTGTTCACACAAATATATTCAAATTAATTCATTTAATGCAAAATAAAAAAAAGACTGCACATTTGGGCAGAGAATATCAGTGTGTGGAAGCTTATGAATATTAGTTGGACTCGATTATGAAAGTATAAACAACCCATGAATGCTCTGATATTTTTTTCATACTGAAACAACAAACTTCAATGTACTTTATTTACATTTTATGTGATACAACAAGGATCTGCAGCTATTGTTTGAATACAACATCAAACTCAGGTTTTCAGTTTATTATTCTTACAATATTTATGTTGAATTTTCACAAAGAAGGACACTAAAAGTGATAGTAATATGCTTAATGATATATATTTAGTTTTAATGTTAAAAATTACAACAAATTTCCTATTAGAAGATGTTTTGTCTACAATCATAAGTTCTCTTTTTTCAAAAAACTGTATAACATTTGAGGCCTTAAACGAGTTTGATGTGGCTGGCCTGAGAGTAAAAATGGCTCTTTAGGCTGTAAATCCCTATGATAGATTATGATAGATCCCTATGACAATTTCTCCAGACCATGATGCTGCTTCTGCCATGTTTTACTAAGGGGACGATTTGCTTAGGGTGATGTGCATTATACATTTTCATATACATATAATGTTTTGCTGGTACACAAAAAAGTTTAACTTAAATAGTTGACCAGCACACTTTTTTTTTTTTTACATTTCTGCTACGTTTTTGCTTGTTGCAAACAGCAAACCTTGTTGTTATGGTCTTCTTTTAAAAGTGGGTTACTTCCTGCCACTCATCCATTATGTCCAGATTGCTAAACTTTACAAGTAATAGTCCTGTTAGTCTGCTGCCTTAGCTGCAGCTACTCCAAGAGTTACAATGGGTCTCTTGGCTGCTTCTCTGATTAATGGTCGTTTTTTGGTAGGTTTGCAGCTGTGCCATACTTTTTCCATTTCTGGATGAATGATTGCAAAGGGCTCAGTGATATAGTTTTACAAGCTAACCCTGCTTTGAGCTTCTCCTGTTCCGTCTGCTGCATCCCTTGGTTTTCATCATCACTAATGTTCACTAATAAACCATCACACAACAATTAGACTAATGTTGAGGTTACATCACACACAGCAGGATGCTATTTAATAATTAGGGAACTTTGAAATACAATTAAAGGGACTGGATTTTATTTTTTGGGTATTTGAGTTAAGGAGGATGAATTTAAGAGCAAACCATGTATGATTTTTCTTCCACCTCAGAACTGAGAAGTATTTTGTGCTGAAATTATTGTGTATCACAAGAAAAATCCAATAAAACACCACATAGTTTGTTGTTGTCCTCTTAGACAATATGTTTGTATGTGTGTGTGTGTGTTTGCTCACAGTGTGCGGAGGCCACCGAGTCCCTTCAGCATGCGGTGGTGTATGTTCTCCAGTCTGTTGGAGGTCAGAATCAACTCGTTGACCCCTACAGCTCCTTCAAAAGTTCCCTCCTCGATGTCGCTGATACGATTGTTACTCAGATTACTGCAGGGGGCAGTAGAAATTAGAGATAAAGGTGGAGCACCATGAACATAGTGGGAAGAAAATACAATGTTTTTATAGTTATATATATATATTTTTTTTTCTGTTTGACTGGAACATGACTTTATGACATCAATTTCTGACTCACATCTTCCTGAGCTGAGGCAACTTCTTGAAGATCCCCGTTGCCTCGAGCACCGTGAACTCATTGTTGTTCAGACGCCTGGAAACACATGAGGTGAAAGGAGAATCCAAAATAATGAGTAAAAGGCAAGTAAGAGGAGATGGAGGCTGACATGAGGTTTCTTTTTATTAATCACACTGAAGTCGAGAAACAAAGGGTGACTCACAGCTCGGTGGTGTACTGAGGAATGTGATCTGGGACTTTGGTCAGTTTCTGGTTGGAGCAGTCGACCGTCGTGCCCTCACAGCGGCACTTCTCAGGGCAGGCCAGGTCTGCGAAGCAGTCACCTCCAAGCTTGCTGCGGTAATCCTCATTACCTGATCACAATCACAGCCAAGATGTTAAAGAACACCATTACTGTGTGGGAAGCAAACCCTGACGTGGTTCCCGTCAAAGAACTCTGTGCACATCCAAGGTTCAGGGTGTGGTTCAAAATGAAGAATTTTGAAATGTTACAGAAAGACCTGCGTTTGTTATAAACTAAATATGTCAAAAAATGAGAGAAAATGTGATCACATGCAACATCTTGCATCTGTAGATGCTGAAAATGCACGTATATCACCTAAAATAATGGAGCCATGTTGCACAAGTAAGGATACTCAGTCTATAAAAATAAGGACAGAGACACACATGCACCCACAACAGAACAAAGAGTTTGGAGCTTTTCTGTTCTGTCAGGCCAAAATCTGACTATTAGGGTAAGAAACCACAGTCCAGACCAAACATCATCAAAAATGAGATCACAGAGGAAAGATGCTCATACATAAACCAGAACATAGTTTCCCCTCACGCCTCCCCCCACCCCAAAAAAAACACCACATGCACAAACACACAGGAGGGCAGAGACAGGAGTTTGGTTTCTCTTGCGTCTCGGCCATGCTGCAGGGATTTGCAGCGCCGTTCCATGGTGCTTGACAGAACCATGTTCCCCTTTAGGAACCTGGCAGCCACATGGTTAGATCAAGCACAAAGGAACAACCTGCAGACTGACTGCTCCTCCACTGGAACACAGGGGTCGGAGGGACAGAGGCGGAGGAAGGAGCAGATTAGCAGGAAAGAGGGTCAGACAGGAAAGAAAAGGGGATTTTCTAAATGGATTTCCAAAACTTCCAAATACAGGGAGGAGGATTGGAGATGGATGAGGCAGGATTTGAAAAAGTGGACAGTGCCTTGCAAAAGTATTAATACCTTTTGTTACACATTGTTGTGGTTTTACAATAAGAAATCTAAAAAGAATGTAACTTACATTTGCATTCACCCCCTTTTAATCTGAAATTAAATCAAATCCAACCAACTGCATTCAGAAGTAACCAAAGCAGTAAACAGAGGGGAAATCCGGTCTGCACTGTGTAGGGCTGTTGTAAACGAATATTTTAGTAATAGAGTAATCTATCAGACCAGGGGACGGACGAACATAAGTCCGGGGGGCAGTATGAGGGGCCGTTTAGGACAAAATCTATATTTTGTCTCTCACACACTACTAAAAACTAATACACACACAAAATATAAAAATTGCGCATACACACTAATAAAATATCACACATGCATACAATTTTTTTTTCTCACATGCATACATAAAAGACTAAGATTGCACATATAAACTAATAAAATACAAACTCACCTTTTGTATGCGTGAGCTGTCACGGAAGAGGCGGGGCATAATTCGGAGATCACATCGCGCATGCCTTGATACCACAGTGACGTTATCAAGTTGGATATTGGAGTTACACGGTGTTAGCTGCTTTTACCTTAATGCTAATCTGATTTTTGAACGCTAATTTCGGCCAGCCGTTCTCTACCGATCCTTCCTCAGGCACTCGGCGATTCACTTAAGGCTTACTCCGGCTCTAACGCCGGGGTAAGCGGCTTTAGAACCGGAATAAGCCCTAAGTGAACCTCCAAGAGCTTGAGGAGGGAGCGGTAGAGAACGTCTGGTCGAAATTAGCGTTCATAATCCTTGAGCTAAACGCCGCTTACTCCGGCTCCAACGCCTTACTCCGGTGTCAGAGCCATAAGTGAACCTCCAAGCGCTTGAGGAGGAAGCGGAGCTAACGCCGGAGTTAGAGCCGGAGCTAACGCCGGAGTTAGAGCCGGGTCTAACGCCGGAGTACAGACCTAAGTGAACCTCCAAGCGCTTGAGGAGAGAGCGGGAGAGAACGGCTGGCCGAAATTAGTGTTCATAAATCGGATTAACTTTGAGCTAAACGCCGCTTCCACCGTGGAGCTCCAATATCCAACTTAAAGCTAACGTCACTGTGGTATCAACATATGCGCGATCTGATTTTCAAATTATGTCCCGCCTCTTCCGTGACATCACTCTCACATACAAAAGGTGAGTCTATATTTTATTAGATTATATGTGCAATCTTAGTCTTTTATGTATGCATGTGAGAAAAAAATTTGTATGCATGTGTGATATTTTAATAGTATATATGTGCAATTAAAATTTTTTGTGTGTGTATGAGTTTTTAGTTGTGTGAGAGAGACAAAACATAGTTTTCATCCTAAACGGCCCCTCATAGGGGAGCAATACGAGATATTTACGGCACCTTGTCACACTCAGAAACTCATCTACCAGCCATGTACGATGC
>CAEGAE010063438.1:0-27866 GCA_903067095.1 Girardinus metallicus | reverse complement strand
ACGTCATTGTCGTATCAACGCATGCGCGATCTGATCTCCAAATGATGCCCCGCCTCTTCCGTGACATCACTCTAACACAAACATTGAGTCCCTCTCAGACATACAAAAGGTGAGTCTATATTTTATTAATTTATATGTGCAATTTTAGTCTTATGTATGCATGTGAGAAAAATTGCATATGTGTGTGACATTTTAATAGTATATATTTGCAATTTTAATATTTTGTGTGTGTGAGTTTTTAGTAGTGTGTGAGAGACAAAACATAGTTTTTGTCCTAAACGGCCCCTCATATTTGACATCTGCATTCGTCACACACAGAAACATCTACCAGCTCTGTAACGTCATGATGCTCTTTGCCACCATTTGTTGCAACCAGGATGATATGAAATTTATTTTCCGGTATTTTCAATAAAGCTACCATCTAAATTACAGCCGCCCGCAGTGTTCAGTCTATCTGTATAAATAATCTCGCCAGACTCCAGGCATCGCTACTGTCATTTTAAGATGTTTATTGATCCCCCGTAAAAAGACAAAAACCCAGACATTATTATGACTCGATAAAATCCTCCCAGGCCAAACTTGAAAACTGGTCGTTATGCTGCTAACACTTAACTTTCGTCAACAACTCAGGCGGAAGTGAGAACGCAAATAAAGTCCCGGCTGGAACACGGTGTGCTAAATAATAACACATTATATAAAGAGGCTTCGAGGCAGATCAGTTTTCCTCGAGGAATTTTAATAATCGAGGTACTCAAATCACTCGAGGAATCGCTTCAGCCCTACTGCCGGCAAAGAGAAGTTTTATTGTTGACTAACCAACCAGAATCCACTTGCTACATTCCTGCAGGTTGTGCAAGAGGCTCTACTTCTGCTTTTCAAAGATGTACGGTTGTGTTGTTAAGCATCAGTTTGCAGCCATTTTCCCAAGAGTGTAAATGTTGAATTGGGGGGGTGGCTAGCAGTAGCAGCTTATTTGGATTTAACATATCAAGGAGCTCAAAACGGGCAGAACTGAGCAGACTAACATCTCATTATCTAAGAACAATTTTGTGCAAAAAAAAAAAAAAAAATGGATCGAACATGTCTTGCATAAACCTGTCCTAACCTTTTCAAGGAAGCTTAGTAATTCACCTTTAAGCTTGAGACTTAGGCTCACCTTGTAGAAACAACCACCCTCAACAAACAACCATAGTAACAGTGGAGTAGTTATAATAAAGGCATATTTAAACGTTGAAACCAACCATTTAAGCTACGTACAGTTCAGAGTCTGTTGTGAGACTTAAATTTAGATTCAGATGCTCTCCATCCTGTCTGAAGGGGCTTGAGCTATTTTGCCAAAATAGGTTAACATTTCCCAATATTAATGGTTCCAGTTCCTCAAAGTAATATGTTGCAGCTTCTGCTGATTTAAAAAATCTTTAAAGTAAATAGTTTCGTGGGGTAACACTCACACCAGTTGTGCGTCTCTTCAGGGTTCAGTATGCAGAAGGCATGAAGCTGCCAGCAGAATTTGATTCCAGAGAGCAGTGGCCCAACTGTCCCACCCTGAGGGAGATCAGAGACCAGGGCTCCTGTGGATCCTGCTGGGTGAGGAAAACTCATCGCTAAATTATAAATGCAAATTCAGCATTCACTCACTTTTTTTTTTTTTTTTTTTTTTCCAATAAAGCTTCGAACACTTTTATTTTAGTAATTCTCATGCCTTGTGGTTGTTCTACTTGTAGGCGTTTGGTGCAGCAGAGGCTATCTCTGACCGTATCTGCATTCACACCGACGGGAAGGTCAGTGTGGAGATCTCCGCTCAGGATCTCCTCACCTGCTGCGACAGCTGTGGAATGGGGTAGGTCCTTCAAAGTTTGTCTTCCTTTGGACATAATTATGACTTTTATTAGCTTGGTCCGTGACTAAACTCATGATTTAACACTTGGTCAGTGTTGTGCTTGTACAAAGTATTTGCTTTAAAGCTAACCTTACATAGATAGTATAAATAATCCTTTAAAAACACTTTTTTTGTCAAAGTAACTTGGGTTTTAAGTTTAAATGAGTTGGAGCTTCTGAACGTGATGCAGGATAATTGCATCACGTCTACAAAGATGAGATTAATTTATATTTAGTTTTTTGTTTAAGATGTAATGGTGGCTATCCTCCAAAAGCTTGGGACTTCTGGACCACAGATGGACTGGTGACTGGAGGGCTTTATAACTCTCATATTGGTAAGTTCATTTACACAAGTGTTTTTAGTAAAAATAAGTCAAGATAAGGATATAACAATATCTCACAATGCAATGTTTAATGCTGTTGTAATGATTCAAATTATTATGATTTTGAATGGCTCTATGAAAACTGTTGTGTTTTTGGCTGAGGATGGCATAAATGCATGAAATTCTATAGTTTTTTTTTTTTAAATTATTTTAAATATATATGTTGAGTTGGTGTCGGTGGCACAGAAATTCCAACTTGAAGGGGAAAAAAGAACTTCCTCAAAAATAGATGGTCTGGTCAAATTTTATTCAGTTTGTCAACACAAAAATTTACCAAAAAAATGCCAAAGGATGCAGATGGTTTATATTTTCTTGACGAAATCTTCTAAACAGTATTTATTTTTTTTCTTTTAAAGTTTTAAAAATCATAGCAAATTCTTTTTCTGCTTATTTATGAAGGAATTTCAGTTTCATAATTTATAAACAGGCTTTCTCCTCTTTACAAGGCATATGTAGGTCTGTTTATGCCCTGCATTGTTTTTCCCACTAAATTATGCTTTGGTGTGCAATTGGTATCTGATATTTGTCTAATTAAAATCTCAGTTTCTCAGTTTTGGGATGCTAAAATGACTGATTAGTCTGTGGTAAAACTTGAGTCGTTGTGTTTCTTGCAGGTTGCAGACCGTACACCATCGAACCCTGTGAGCACCACGTCATCGGCAGCAGACCTCCCTGCACTGGGGAGGGCGGCGACACGCCAGAGTGCGTTACACAGTGTGAGGCTGGATACACACCAAGCTATAAAAAGGACAAACACTATGGTAAGACTGCTGCATAGCAGTTCAGATGAGCAT
This sequence comes from Girardinus metallicus, assembly GCA_903067095.1. Lineage (NCBI taxonomy): Eukaryota > Metazoa > Chordata > Actinopteri > Cyprinodontiformes > Poeciliidae > Girardinus > Girardinus metallicus. The sequence goes on along the minus strand of CAEGAE010063438.1, from coordinate 24,811 downwards.
AACTACTCTGTATGTTTGCATACTTGCTGCTGATTGTTTAGCAAAAATCAAAATAAAAACGTAGTCTTGTAGAAATGACAAAATCAGTCATTCAAGACACATTTAATGACAATAAAATGTGAAGATTTAATTCTGCTGCTGTTTAAAAATGGCTTGTTTCAAAGAATTACTTAAAGGGAACATGTTATGCAAAATTCACTTTTTACATATTTTATATTTTTATTTGGGTCTCAACTGTTTCTAAAAACAACCCAAGTACTTAAAACTGTTTTCTTTTTTGACAAAAACTTTAATGTTTTTTGATGTCTGGAGAATGCAATATTTCAAAAGCCTCCCAACTGTTAAGTCACATTTGACAGGCACTTCGCTGTTGCCTAGCAACCAGAGCGTAGCCCCGTCACCTTGCAAGCGAAGCTGAGCTCCTGCATGTTTGGTCAGCTGGTATTGCCGCTGTTTGAGTGGCTGCTGGAAAAGACAAGTGTTTTACTGCATTCTTGTTGGTTGTGCAGGAGACTCCACTTCTGCTTTTCAAAGATGTAGTTGTAGAATTGTCCATCTGTTTGCAACTATTTTTACGTGCAAGTGGCCAGCAGCAGCTTATTTAGATTTAAAGAGACAGGAGGCCCTAAAACGGCTCATTCTGAAAGCAATCAAAATGGGCAGAACTGACCTCTATAAAATTGTATTGTCTAAGAATGATTTTGTGCAAAAAATGTGATGAAGATGTTTTATATAGCCTATAGACCATTTCTAACCTGTTCAAGGAAGCATCATGGGTGACCTTTAAGAACCATCACAATGGGACACTTACAGGATTTTAACCTGAAGTTTTTTGGGGGTTTTTCCAGGTAAAACAGCTTACAGTCTACCATCAGACGAAGATCAGATCAAATCAGAGATTTACAAGAACGGACCTGTAGAGGCAGCGTTTACAGTCTACGAAGATTTCCCTTCCTACAAGTCTGGTAAGACAAACAGCATAAAATTTCACCACAGATGGGTGAAATGATAACTGCTCCTGATTTCCTTACTGTGTCTCTTCTGTTCTGCTCAGGTGTGTATCAGCATGTGTCAGGAGCTCCTGTGGGGGGACATGCCATTAAGATGCTGGGCTGGGGAGAGGAAAATGGTGTTCCTTACTGGCTCTGTGCAAACTCCTGGAACACTGACTGGGGTGATAATGGTGAGCAGGAAATTACTACCATTAACTAAATGGCACTAGGCTCCAGTGTTGGCACATTTTGGTAATACGCCAAACTGAAATCACACCAGGGCAAAAACCTAATCTGGACACCAGTTTTATAGATCTAGACTGCTTATAGATGTGTATCTATTCTAATTAACCCTCATGCCGCCCACACAAAGCTGTGACCTAATGTATGCTTTCACTCAGTCAAGAGCCTCCATTAATTTCTCGTTTTATGCTGAATATTAAGTATACTAAGTTCATTTTATCGATTTAAATTTTCAGGGTACTTTAAAATCCTCCGTGGATCAGATCATTGTGGCATTGAGTCTGAGATTGTGGCTGGAATACCAAAGTAAAACCCAAGGTAAGCTCAGTAATGACTGACTATTTAAAAAAAAAAAAGAAAAAAAAGAAGATGTTATTTTTAAATATGACTTCATGAAGTTTGTTTTAATTTTTAGGTTTTATGCTGCATCACCGCCAGAGGGCGCCGCACTCCACTGTCGTTGAACAAAGTATACTTCTGCACAGCATGGCATTTGAGGAGGGGGAATTCAAACTCCTGTAGTTTTGAAGTGAATTTTCAGATTGGAGACCAACTGTTGCACACAATTTAATTTTTTTTCTATGTCGGTCTGTTTTAGGACACCCCCATATTTTACTTCTTTTTTTTTTTCTCTCTCTTTGTTTTAATTGCTTGGAAAGAAGATGTCTCGTCATAAAGATGAAACAATTCTTGTGTTGCTCTGATGTAAATTGTGGACCATTTTCAGATCAATGCAGCATCAAACTAAATGGATTTTTTTTAAAAACACCCTATTGAGCAGAGCTGTATCTCAGAACATATTTCATCATGCAATGACCCTTGATATTTTTTTTTAAATGAGAAATTATACTCTGTGCTACCGAATGTCATAATGTACTGCCTGTAATGGGTGCCTGTTATTTTTAAGCATGTTTAGATTACAATGAGATGGAGTGAGGTTTTTACTACCAATATGATCAGATGCTGGGAATTGTTGATTTGAATTTATTAAATGAGTCTTTGGTTGCCAGTACTGTGGTTCTCATTTTGTATTTCTATATATATATATATTTAAACCCTGGTAAGACTGTTTACTTTACAGATGTGTATGTCTTTTGCTTAATCAACAAGAACATTTAAAGTGATATGCATTAGACATTGCTAGTCTTTATTTATTGCATATTTATGGCTCACTATAGCTTTTTCATAATGAACCTGACTAAAACAATGGATTTCATTAAAGCTTTAAGTTGTTTGAAACAGAGACAATTTGTACAAATTGGCACCAAAATTGATTTGATGTCCAAGGAGGTAGAAACTTTGCCTGTATTTGAGGGAAAATATCCCTGAACTTATTTTTAATGTTTATTCTATCTGGTTTATCTCCAAATGTTACAGCAGGCTCTGTAGTTAGAAGATGACATTCAAACACCAAAGATTGTGTACAAACAAGAAGTTTCACTTTAATACTATAGGGTTATTTCCATGTTTGGTGCCTATTTAGCTAAAACGTGTTTGCTCATTAAGTGAAGTTGCTCAGTGGGTCAAGTATCTAGAAATGTTACTCGAGTAGTGTTACTGAAGAAAAAAAAACTTCTGTTTTTTTAGTTACTCAAGTAAATGTAGCTACCCACATTAACATTATTCAGTAAATTTACATTTTTAAGTATAGTATGTACAATGTTTATTATACTTTTATCTTAAGGAGAACATACACTTCTAAATGTGTTTATTTATTGCTATGACTTTTGTCTCTTGTTTGGTAAACGAGAAGATAAATTGTCCAATTAAAATAAGCCTTTTGCGGGTGTTTTGTTCACCGCAATAAATTAAATAATTTTATTATTTAATAATTAAATAATTCTAACAGTTAATACAGAAGTATTTTCATGATCTTACACCCCGGAAGCTTGTGCTAGTCTCCGCATAGCTAAGCCACGCCTGGTACACTCCCGGTTTAAAAACAAACGCACAAGAGAAAGTGGGCTGTCTGCTCTTCCGGAGGGCGGGGTGTGTTTGTTCAGTCAGCCAGCCAGAGCCGCCGCAGGCAGCACGAGCGGGCGATGATGGAGGGGGGAAGCAGGCTTCCGTTGATGAAGTATGGATCTGTTCTGTCCCTTTTCGTGGTTCTGTTAGCCATCTGGTTCCGTTCACCGCAGAACACGGTGCTTGACGACCGGCTGGACACGGTGCTTTCGTCTCTGCTCCGGGCTGAGAGGAAAGTCGGGGTTAATGACGCCAGACCCAGAGTGGCAGTTGGTAGGTGCGGGAGCGGAGAGCTAGCGACTCTAGCTAGGCTGCTGGGGGTTGAAGTGGATACTGCTCAGGTATTTTATATGTTTAAAACGCCCAGTTTTAAACGTATAAAATACCTGACTTTAAATTCAGTTTGTTTGAAATTACTGACAAAAGTTTTACTTGCAGTTTCTGTTAAACCCCAAACAGGAAATTGAGTTGAAGTACTAGCAACTGTATTATTGTAACCTGTCTAATATGTACTCTGGTTATGCGATATTTATTTAATATTAAAATATAAATCTAGCGAGAATTCTTGAAGTATTGACCAGTGAAATACTGACGATGAGCTAAAGTTAGATGTTGAGGATTACCATTTACCGCGCCTTATAAAAAATATTCACACCCCTTGAACGTTATTTTAAAAATCAAATAGTGAAAGTGTGGCATAAATTTACTTCTTATGCAAAACAGCTTCAAGTCTGAAGACTGAAGATTTGCTTGTTGTTCTGAGCAGAATAGCTCAAGCAGAATTAGATAATATCAACTGTCAACTGGGTTGAAGTCTGGACTTTAACTGGATTATTCTGATCGCTTAATATGCTTTGATTTAATCCAGATGTGTCTAAAGTGCAGCTTGTGGGCAACTGATGTTCTCTACTGTTTATGATTGTATCCGCAATGTTTGGCTGCCTGTGTATCTACTTCTATTCAGTACTTTGTCAAACCGGTGTTTTCTTAAATGTACAATCTAAATGAGGTTGAATGAAATGTCACTCTTTCATTAAGAACAAAAACCTAGGAAAAAAAGAAACAGATTTATGGTATCCACAACAGATGTTTGTGATGTTGACAGATTGCCTGAGCAGTTCATCTTCTACAGCTCCTCCAGTTACCACGAGCTGCTTGGCTGCTTCTCAGATGAATGCTATAAAACCATTTTTCATTTCAGGCCACTTTAGAAATATGCTTTGTATTGATCTACTACAGAGAACCTCAATGAAATTCATAAGAACCTATGGTTTCAGCATGACAAACTGCAAAAAAAACCTCAGTGGGTGTGAATGTATTCTCCAAGGTAGTGAAGGGAGAAGACGGATGATCTCAAATGTTCAGTCACCAGATCCCAGACTGGATCAGCAGCTGGGACAGTCTGTTCTGAAGAGAGACCTCCCCTCCTCAGACCATATGGACAGAAACTCTCTGTGGCTGTCATCAAGCCTCCTGTCTTTACGTCAATATTTTCCTTTATTTACATTTAATTATTTTATTTCGAACGTGATAGAAGTATAAAATCACACATGAACAAGGAATGCAAAGGTCACATTTTTGTACTACAGTAATCTTAACATCATCGAAAAGGAGTATTAAGTAAGAAACTTATGAACTCCTACCCCATTATTAAATAACTAACTAATTAAATAAACATAGGTTAATTTATTTTTCATTTTATCCGGGTTTACATGTGTCTAAATATATGCATCCATACATCCATACCCACACACTCGTATGCATTAGCCTCAATTTACATACACATCAGTGCTATCTCTCATCCTTATTTCTATATCTTGTGAAAATGACCTCCTTATATTTCCTTTTAAATTGTATTAAATTTTGACTTTGTTTTAACTCCTCATTTAACTTGTTCCATCATTTTACACCATGAATTGAAATACAAAAGCTCTTCTTGTTGTGTGTATAATAATAATAATAATAATAATAATCACATATGTGATTTATAAAGGTAAGCCGGGAGTGTACCAGGCGAGGCTTAGCTATGCGGAGACTAGCACAAGTGACTTTAAAAAGAAGAACTGGGACTTCTACCACATTAGTTAGCAACTTAGTTTAGTTTCCTGTAAAAATGTCAGCCTGCATGTCGTGACCTAGTCCCAAAAATCCAGTTTTTCAGACTTTGGTCAAACTCACTCTATAATCTGTATCGGACCAACCTTTACCCTGTTTGATAGCAGACTCTGCCGGTTATCATTTCACACTGACTTTAGGTGACACGTGTTGCTTTCCAATCTCATGGAGGGTAAACTAATTTCAGATTAAAAAACAATGACCTTATTTCATAAACAATTAATCGTGATGAAATGATTAATTGTTAACTGGAGTATACAGAGTCAACAAAGGTGATCTGCTGAAAGAAAACACTATCCAGAGTAATTACACCAAAACTGTAAATAAGAACAAATAAAAAAGATTTGTAAATATGTTCTACTCAAAACTCTAGAGGCATAGTTTTGGCTTCATCCAGTGAAAATTGTACATAAGAAGGGTTCTATTAATCACTTTTTTCTATCTAATTATTAAAAGGTTAATCGGACAAATAGCCAAAAGGTTAGCCCTATGCTGTATTCATGTTAAAGGGCTGAATTTTTCACATTTGGATGTTAGAAGAAGTTTATTTTTTCCTGCAGATGACATTTGCTACAAGAGACCAAGTGTACGCTAACATAATTTTATGCTTTTGCATTTTAGGCAATAAAATGTAAATTTTCCTACTTCAAAATGGAATTGCATTACTAATTAGCATTTTTTATACATTTCTAATATTGTATAAAAAAGCTTAAATGAAAACTGCAGAATATTCCCATTTTTTACCTGATTAATCGTCAAAATAATTGATTAATCAATATCTAAAATAATCTTGCAGCATATTAAAGGCACCAGTATAAATTAGTTACTGTGATTTTCTTTGTTTTTTAATGTATAACAAACTGTCATGTCTTAGCAGAAAACAGTAAAAAACTTAGTTGTGACGAAGCAGAATGACTTTAGAATTGATATTTTAGTCTAATTGAAAGATGATCTGACATTTAGATTTTAATTAGTCTGTTCAACATTTCAGATAATTTGACCTCCACTGTGGCAGGTTGTAATCATTCTGACCACTGAAATCACTTTGCACTAAAGCCTCACATGCCGGGTCATTTGGGTCAGTCGGAAACTAAAATCCAACCCACAACTTTTGGGTCGTAAGACGACTAACTACTCTTCCCACTGGTCCACTGTCATTCATGTCACAGCTTTTCTGCAAAACCTACAATTTGCTCGACTTTGCTTTTGTTCTTCTTCTCCTCAGTTTACGTCAGTATTTATCTCTTCTTCTCTTTTGGCCTCAGATATGGACCTGTGTGGCTGCTGGAGGGAGAAACATTGGTGTGTAATTGTATTTCTTCTTCTGTGTCTCCTCCCTCCTCAGGTTTTGGTGGCTGCGTCGACCTCATAGTAGACGGCGTATCGTTCCTAAATAAGATAGGCCTCTCTCACACAGACCAGCCATTGCATTATGACTACCTGGAAAATGCTGAACAACTGGTTCAGAGCTTTGCCTACTTCTTTGCGCCAGGAGCTGCTGCAGAGTAAGTGACATTGGATGGAGAGCAGCATGTTTACTGTAAAAGTTGTGAGCTTTTAACAGTGTATGAGGAGAAAGGTTTACCGTCAGTACGACTGAAACAATTAATCGATTACTGAAATAATCGTCAACTGAATTAGTAATTGATTAATCGTTAACTGGAGTATACAGACTCTAAATAAATAGCAATTTGCTGAAAGAACAACATTAAGAGCAGTAATTAATCCAAAAATATCTAAAAATATACACATTTTGCATTTAAGATAAAAAAAAATCTTATTTTTCTGTTAATATGTTCAAACCAGAACTACTCAAGTGGCAGATTTAGCTTTACTGTAAAAAGTTGAAGTTAAACCTTATTATGTAAAATTATTTTTAAAAAAAACAAAACAAAAAAAAAAATAACAACCTATAATTAAGCACCTTTTACTATCCAATCATTAATAGGTTAATCCCAAAAATATATATATTAATCACCAGGTCAGCTCTACAACTCAAGCTGAAAGAGCTGAGCTTTTAACATGTTCATATTAATACTTTTTAGCTTTCGATGCATTTTTTGCTAAAAATGATCACTAAGTGAATTCTCTTATTACACTTTGGGGAAGAAAATGTTTATTTCCTCATACAAAATGAATTTGAATTATTTGTTTATTTGCATATTTTAATGCAATCCCAATATTGTATTAAAAAGGCTGAAATGAAAAATCTACACAATTTCTATTTGCAATAACTAAAACAATAATTAGTTACAACATTAAAAGTCAGGGATATTGCATTCTTCCAGAGTTTCCAGTGCATTATAAGCCTGGCGGGCCAGCAGGCTTTACTTCTGCCCCCACCAGGCTAAGCATAAGACATTATAGTTGGGTTTCAGGTATTAATCCTCCAATCTTTCAATAACACATAATTATCAAGTGATATTTTCAAATTTTCTGTCAAATTTAAAAAGTTTTTAACTCAAAAACATGACGGGCTGCTGGATGAACGACTGCCTAGCGCCCAATCACCAGGCTTAGCAAGTTTTCTGTGGGAAACTGTTCCTGTAATAAAAAACAACCCCAAAAAATAATGTTACAAACTCTTGTCTTTTTACTTTCTTTTCCTGCTCCTGCAGGCGTTTTATGATTAATGAAACCCTCTTCAGTGAGCTGGTGGACGGCGCCCGTGACTTACCTGGAAACAGGTGGTCTATAGGTGGCAATGCTCCTGTGATGGCTGGTCGCATGGCAACAGAGGGGTGTGACGTGTTGTTAGGGGGAAGTTTCAGCACCGATTTTACTGAAGTTTTGTCCCAGCACATTACAGGTAATCTTTGTTAAACATGACCTCTCTTTTATGCTTAATTATTTTTTAACTCCATCTTTGTTTTTCTCGCCAGTGGCTGGTAAAGTGATAGAGGAGCCAGACATACATCTGATCCTTGAATATTCATCTGGTGCCAGCTGGGGGACGTACACCTCACGTAGAGCAAACAGGTATATTTAACATTTTAAACAAAAACAAAAAAGTCTTTAGCATCTTTATATTGGCGATCATCTCAGTTAACTTTGCTCACTGTCTTCATGGCCTCATGTCAGCTCCAGGTCAACTGGCTCATTCAAAAATGCAACGACACAAAAGACTCCTCACCAAATTACCAAAACTTTAAGAGCAAGACGTACCAAAGGGTTGCAATAATAACGTAAAGCTGTTCTTCCTAATATGTGCCTAAATAGTTCCCCACAACCGTTTGCTTTATGTTTAAACATCTCAGTGAAACTGAAAATATGTAACTTTGAGACGACTTCTTTCAATACCAACTTGCGCGCTAAAGAGAGTTGTTAGCAACAGTTGCAAAGTGTTGGAAAATTAAGAAAAATATGTCGGTGGTTGATTTTTCTGGTGCATTTCTAAGCTTTTTATTTTCTCGTTCTTTCTTAAAATCAGATCTTGTGCAGATTTGAATTGAGATGCATTCTATAATTATAAATCTGTTAGTAAACATCAAGTTTTCTTCTCTGAATAACAGATTTTGACACTTATATTTTATTGTTATTAAATCCATTTCATTGCATCTTTGTGTTTTAAGTTGACCTCGAAGTATTTAGGTCAGACTGGATTGTTTTTAAATGCGCTTTGTAAGTAAACTGGACTTTGCATGTTTTGTTTGTAGATATATCATTCACAGTGATGCTCATAACCCCTACTTGGACTCTTTGGAAGAGTTTGCTGAGAAACTGGAAGACTTCAAACCTGATCTGCTGGTGGTGGGAGGGCTTCAGATGATGGACAACTTCCCCTTCAATTCAGGTAGGAAAACATGACTTAGTTTGATGTTAGCTGTTCAGATAATCAACTCTTCCTGAGTTAAAACATTAGTATTGTTTCTAAATTAATATGAACTGGTTTTCTTTGCATTATTTGAGCTCTGAAAGCTCTGCTTCTTTTTTCTTATTTTGACCATTTCTCATTTTCTGCAAATAAATACAAAATTTTTGCTTGTAATTTCAGACATGTTGTCAATAGTTCGTAGAATAAAAGAACAATGTTCATTTTACTCAAACATATATATCTATAAAGAGTAAAATCAGAGAAGTGATCATTTTAGGTGAACTCTTAATTTTTTCACAGAGCTGTATTTGTCATAAAAACTGAAAATCCGAAGTTCAAATAGCGAGAAGAACAAGTTAAACCGAACTTTCCTCTCTGAACTGGACGATTTGTACAACATAAAAAGACCCAGATGCAGTTTGACCTTTTGACTGCATTCATGTTCTTTTGGTTCATCACTTTAAACAGATTCACATCACAGTTATTTGCTTCCTTCCTTCACCTCCACTCCTTGTTGCTTGAAGTGTCTTTAAGTCCTCCATGTTGTTTTTGTTCCTGTTATCCTTCCAGGTGAGCGAGAGGCGGTCCTCTCCCGGCTGGCGGACCTGCTGACCACCTCGTCGCCTCAGATCGGCATCCATTTTGAGATGGCAAGTTTTGTGGACGAGAATATAGTAGACGACCTTCTTCACCATGTCATCCCTCATGTATGTATGACTGAATATCTAAATGAATGTGTCCATGTTGGCATTTTCAAATACATTATCCAAATATGGAAATCAGAAAGGCCAGTGTGTAGAAAACACTGAGGTGGACGTTAGATTTGTTTATTTAAATTTCCTGATTTAAATCTGCAAGCGAAATAGTCTGAAAACTTTTCTCAAATGCAGACTAGAAAGAACGACGTGGAATGTGAATATATGGATTTTTACAACAAACATTTAATGCTTTTTGTTTTATTCTTAAAAAACAACAACCATATAAAAATGATCATAGTATTAAATTTTAAATATAATTTTTGCACAGCAAGTTATTTTTAGAGGTCAAAGGTTTTGTGGCCATTTATTATTTTTATAAAGCTCTGACATTACGATACAGATTTTAGAAACTCAGTTATTTTTAAATATATTAAATAACAACAAATCCATTTTCTATTCTCTATGAGCTGTAAATTTAATAATAAATTTTTTTCTTATTAAACAAACATTAAAGGGGCAGCATTATGTATTTTCTAGGTACCTTGTGCCATTTTATCAACAATCTAGTAACTATGTTACCTCCTGGTATGAAAAAAAAGGTTTTTATACCAAAAACTAGTTAAAAGAAATTTGACTCTTCCTCATTTCAACAATGCTTCTCCATCCGTCGATGCCATTTACTGTCATTGTTGGGAGCGTTGTAGTTTGTATGATCATTCATATTTATAGTAGGAGCAGAGGCGGCATGAGAGTACACTCTGTGTTACACAGCTCTGCAGGCAAATGGGATTTCACTATTGTAAAAAAAAACATTACAGAGTTAACATTTTCAACAGTTTCTGGCATCCTACATTAACAGTTTTGTGCATCTTCTCTGTTTTTGTTTTAAACCGAAACAAAAATCAGCTACATTTTATAAACATTTCCCTTGAGAAAAATTGGACTTTTAAATGGAAAAACTCGGTTTTTACATTCACATGTTAAAATTTAGCTTCCTGTTTCAAAGTAGTTGCCTAAATGAACTTCAGACACGTTCCTGTCCAGAATGTCTTTTTGTTTCCACCGACTTAATTTTTTCCACTTCCACGCCAAAGTGTTCTCATTAGTGAGATCTGATCAGTTCAGATCAGATTTCTCGTTTCTAAGTAGCCAGATATTGATCAGTAATCCCCTTTCAGCATTGATCTCAATTCTTCTTTTCCAGGCAGACTCTTTAGGTATGAATGAACAAGAACTCCCTAATCTTCTCAGCCTACTCAAAGGCTCCAACATCACGGTGCTGTCGGACCCAAATCCTCGCGTAGCGACCGTCCTCGACCAGATGAGGGAGGTTTACCGCATCCTCAACCAGCGCTACCAGGCTGCTAGCTCAGGCAGCGCCACCAGCGGCGGTAAATCGAAGGGTAAGCCTTTGACTCGCCTCCATGTCCACACTCTGGCCTTCCAGGCCATGATTGTGACACGCGGCTCTCAGTGGAAGAACACCATGTCCGCCACCGCTAAGGCCTCGCTCACGGCGAACCGTCACGTCTGCGGCTCAAATGACATCGACTTGAGCAAAGCCAGGCTCATTATGGACGACTCGTTCTCCGTCAGCCACCGCGAGGGCAGCCAGCGCATCCCGCTGCTGGAGAGCCGGCCGGTCAGCTGCTGGGATGAGGACGACTACCAGATCTGCGTGGCGCCGGTGCTGGTGTGCACCGACGTTTATCAGACTGCGGGTGGAGGGGACAACGTCTCCGCTGCCGGCTTGGTTCTGCAGATTTAAAGAGGGACACCAGATCGTCCTTTTGACTCTTGAGTCTCGGTGTGTTGCACCCGATCCTTCAGGTACTGACATGGCTGCACGGCTAATGCTATCATTAAATTTGCAGCTTTGGGCCTAAACTGAAAATAGGAAAGTCATTGTTATTACTTCAGAGTCGGGTCATGCATATTTCTGTAGTTGACTCTGTTATAACTTGCAAAAGACATACAGTAGAAAATCATTACATGCTAAATTGTAGTTTTCTTTCTAATCCAACTGGATTTTCTTTAATTTCAGGACAGTCTCATTGATTCACTGTCACTGAAACTTAGTAGCTACAATTTTTCCATTTAGATCATTTTTAACAATAAAATATTTATAAAACACTGATAAATCTGTTTCATCATCCGACTCTGGTGATTTTAATGATTTGTCCTTTCATTTCTCTGAGGCCTTATAAAACTTGACACTTGTTCTGGATAAGACGAAGAGGTTTGGATGTGATCAGATGTTTTTGTTGCACCACTCAGCTTTTGTTATGATTTTTGACCAAGATTTGCACAAGCATCTTTTGTAGGATCAGTTATATTTGTATTTCAACCTGGAGCGCAGCTATGCAGTTAAGAATCTGAAATAATTAAATCTTCTGTTTCTTTTCAGGATGTGAATTACAAATGCCTCCCTTGCCTTTTAGCAAATAATTTACCTTGTAGAAACTGCGAGTTTTGAGTGGAAACCTGCTGAATTCAAACTGTTGATTCCTCTTCTCTCTGCTTTCTCAGTCTGAGGTAAAACGCTCCCGTTTCTCCCTGTATATGTGAAAATTGTGCGTCGTGGTTTTGGTAGGTTTGTGTTTGGACTGTAATTTCTCTGTAGTTCAGTTGCAGTGAAATAATGTAAAAACAATGTGGAGTCACGTTTGGTTGCTGGATGTAATGACTTGTCTCTGTAGCTCTTTTAGTTTTATCCCTCCATCACTTTGTTTACTGCTTGTTCCGGACCAAACATCCCACTACAGTTCTGGATTAACAGCTCATCATAGCTATTTTTGAGGTTTAATGGGACATTATAATCTGTATAACTGATGTCAGTGGACCATTCATAAAATATATATTTATATGTTTAGTTTCCATCTGGTATTGGATGTTCTCAATTCCTTCCTTTTTTTGTTTGGGGAAAATGACATTACAGCTCATCACATTTATTTTGTTTTTATTTACTAATGCAACTGAATTTTAATTGAAATGAAGCCAACTCTACTATTTTCTCACTATATAGGAATCAAACATTCCAGCTGCTGCTGTTTGTTCTCTGCTCTCAGATTGAAATGTGTTTCATCCCTATATCTTAACATAAAGTTTCTTTTCTTGGTTAAAATTTACCTTTTTTTTTTTTTTTTTTTTTTAGCAAAAACCACTTTATATGTGGATCACATGACTTTTGTTACATAGTACGAGGTCAGAAATTCAGGAAAGTGTGGAAATCTCTTTAAATCTTATGTATTTGTTTTGCCTGTAATTGGTGAATCTGAGGGTAAATGAGCCTTATTCTGTTTTTACTGTTGGTGTTTGATAAAATCAGGATGTTTTTTACAGCCTGTTTCTGTGGGTTTCTGTTTGAACTTGTCTTAAACTGTGATTTAAATGCTAATTTGGCAGTGGTTGGAAACACTGCAGCATGCTCAGTGAGGGAACCATTTGTTAGTCGTAGCACTCATCTACGCGATGTATAAGTGAGATCATTCAAGTGTCCTGCTGCTGTGTAACTGTTTCATGCATGTTGAGTCATTGCAGAATCGTCTCTGATAAAATGCTGATCAGCAATCATTGCTTTGTTTTGTTATTAATTGTTTATGGCACATCACAGTTTCTTGATCATAGAGCAGCACGGTGACGTTTTTATCTTCTCATCCTCATGTAGCTAAATCATTTCATGCCGATAACGTTTTCACCATCGACTTGCTTTATCAACTCACATCACCTTTAACCTTTGGATTAACGATAGAACAGTACAAGATGCTGACCGTATGATCATCTTGACCACGGTTTTACTGTATTTACACAACATTTTAAATGTAAATCTATAATTACTTTAAAACAGTCAGATGCTAATTTGTTGAAACTGTGACAGTGTGAGACGGATAAAATTGAGCTCTTCTGCCTTCTCCCAGTGCTAAGTAGAAACAACCGATTAGAGTCAGAAGGCGGGTCTTAGTGCTGTTAATCACCCTCCTTTCTCTCTGCTACTCAGCTTCTTCCTGACAGCAGAACCTGTTGTGAACGCTAAGCTAGTTAGCATGGCCACCAATGATGGAGGATAAACGTTTTTCCTGTAAGCGCAAGTTATTTCTCTGCACACTGAGCAGCGAGTACAGGAGGGTGATTGACTACACTAATAACTTTTTCCTGGCTCTGATTGGTTGTTTTTGGTCGGGAGCAGTGCATTTCTTCAGACAGTAACAGTAGCTACAGGAAGAGGTTGATCTTTTCAGATTAGCTGTCACAACATAAGGACAGTTTTAACAAATATGTGAAAACATTTATTTAAAATAAAAGTTACATACTGAATCTTTAATTTAAAACTTTAAAGCAGCATTACATCTGCTATAAAATAAAAATTAATTATTATGTTAATTACGTTTTTGATTTTGATATCAAATATACAGACTAAAAAAGGATGAACGTTTTTTAAATGTACTCAGGAAAAGAGTTAAAGCTTAGGACTCACTAAATGAAAGATCAGTCTTGACAGATTTTTAAAAGTCAAGACTTGTGACAATGACAGTTTGAAGGAACAAACACACCAGTAGGTGGTGGTAATAAAAGATAATCTGGTTATATTTCTCTGCCACTCCCTCATAAAGGAATGAGATTTTAGTTTAACGACGCTGCAGCACTTTCTCTGACAATCACTAAAATGGCTTTTAGCTGTAAGAAAGCAATAATGGAGCTTAACCCACTCAAGGCTGAAGGTGAGGTGGATGAGGCTTTTACTGTTTCAGTGCTTTCTTCATACTGTATATGCTCCAACTACAGTGTGGAAAAGAACATTTTCGCTGTAAAACAAGCTCACTGTAAAATGTACTGCAGAGGTTGCAAGACGTCTTGCTATTTTAAGACCCAGTCTGTCGCCCAGCATCTATTTTGAGCCCACAGCCTCCCTCAAAGTGCAGCTCTGACCAACTCAGAACCTGAACACAGCCTGGATTCTCTCCATATCATCAAGTCCAGTACACACTTTACAGGCACAATATTATTTAATGAAATAGTGAGGAAAAAGAATTATTTCTTAAGTTTTTCTAACACACAATGACTCTTTCTACTTGGGAGCATCTGCAGTGAGCTTGTTGATCAACTTGTCGTAATAAATGACGTTCTCCTTTCGATTGGTGTGTGCTGTTAGCATCTCGTCCATCTCCTCTTGAGTGAAAGGTTCACCTGGTTAAAAAAAAAAAACCACAAAAATGTGCAAAATGTTTTTCAATAAAAAATATACTAAGACTGGATCCACTCTCCATAACTAGTATTAGCTTCTGTTTCCTCTTACGGTTATTGCTTTACCTTCCTCCATCATAAACTTTGTCAGCTCTTCGGGTTCGAGGAAACCTTTCTGCTCTTTGTCGAGAACCTGGAAACAGTTTATGGGTTATTATTGTTGCTCGTGTGAAAATGTGAATTCTTGAGAAAGTTTCAGCAAGAGCTGCTTCAGAGAAACAAATGACAGGATGAGGAAGAAACAGACAATTTCACCTTAAATGCCTGAAATATTTTGCTCCTGGGGATGGGGGGAAACCTAACAGACACAACAAAGCACCGGTTATTTTTCTGCAAACACGTCACACATGATTAGTAATAAGAGACTACACACGAGTCATTCTGTTTTAAAATGAACATTTAAAAATAACTTACAGTCAGGACACTTATAGTCTTCTTACATCATCAACATCATTATGGATTTAAAATACTCTCTTTATAAGAAGAACTGCTTGAAAACTAGTACTCTTACCTTTTAGGCTTTCTTTTATTTTATGTATTTTGTGTTTAGGTTTATTTTGTTCTATGTTTTTTTTGTGAATAAATATTGCACATTTTAACGAAAAGACAAAACATGGATAGATGAACAACTATTTTAAGAGTTGTTAAGTGTGAAAACAGTACCACAAATCTCTAACTACTCTAAAGTCTTTGGACCGCCGGATGACAGATCTAAGCTTAGTTTTTATATACTTACCGGTATAAAAATATACAGTTTCTGACAAAGCTTTAAATATTAAAGTTCACAGGGGATTAGTTCATGAGAATAACCTTGAATCTAATTTTATGTAAGACGACTGAACAAGAGGAAAATCCCTGTTCTGTGAAAAAATATGCATCCATCAATTAAAAATAACGAATTAATCGAGTTAATTACTAAGGAGTTTCATAGTATACAAACTAAAATCTGCATTAAAATCTGAATGCTGGTGTCATGGAGCCAACATGAATTATCTTACTTGTTCTCCAACAGGACTTTGGTCATAGCTGGCAGGAACTTATCCAGATGTACAGTTCTTGAGGAATTTTCTTCCACCTGGGTGGACAGAACAAGATACCTGGGTTTTACTCTTTAAACTGTACACCAGAACTTTTGCACATTAAAGGTCCACTATTACGCTAAATTAATTTTTGCATGTTTCTATTCTTCCATATGAGTATTTCCTGCATCTAAAAACAGTCCAAAGCTAAACAACAACAACAGCAAACAGCCAGTTAATGTTCTGTTGGTGTCAGCAAAAGAGCCCCTGTTTCAAAAACCTCTGAGTTGTTGTGTCACAATCTGTTACCTAGCAACCGCAAGCCGAGTCCAGCCCCTCACCTGGCAACCCAAGTGGAGCTCCACCCACTTCATTAAAGACGCTAAGTTACAGCTGCTGTGGCTTCTGGAAAGGGAAAATGTTTTGTGCGGTCCATGCATTTTCTCTCATTCACGGAGAACAGAGTTGTGTGGCTTCATTGTATTTTTGCCTACAATGTCCCTGCGATGCTGCCAAAGAAAGTTGTCGTTTGCGCAAATCATATTAGGAAGAAGTTCTCCGACAACTACCAACATCACAGGACAGGATTTACCAATGATACTTGGACTGAAGGAAAGTTTTGTTCCTGTTCGTCACACACCTGCAGATGATGGTAATGTAAGTGCAAAATGATGTTTTGTGTGTCTTGTGTTGTTCAGCATAGACATTAGTTGTCAGTTAGCATAAGCTAACGCTGTAATAAGTGACGCCTTTCCTGGTCCTGACTATGTCTCACGTTACGCTACAATATCTATGCATTTACTGGCAGAATTGCAGTAAACTTGAAATGATAGTTTATATTAAGAAGATACAGAGTTTGTGAAAACATGTCGGACATTACCGACATTCTTTTTTTCTTTCTTTTTTACATGTTGAGAGAAGCGCTTCTCTTCTAACCTCGCAAATTTTAAAAAGATGTCGCATTTGAGGGGAAGAAATGTTTTTGTGCTGAATTATTGTACTTTTTGGGAACAAAGATGTAAAGTTGTACTACTGTGCTTCTGCTTGAAGCCATTTTCTTGCGTTTGACGTAAACATGTGAGTTGGGAGGGCGTGGCCAGAGGCTTCTCATTTACATAATCGTGACGTAGCATTCCTTAATAAGCTCAAAACGGTCAGAAATGATCGGGTGAAATCTTAATATCTGAGAATAATTTTGTGTATTAAATGTACTTAACATGTTTTCCTAACCTATGCCTCGTTCAAGGAAGCATAACAGTAGCCATTTAAAAGAAGCCTGTTATATGACTAGTTAATTTGTGTATGAAAAGAATAAACATAAAGACTGCTCTGACCTCAGCTATAAATTCACGTATGTCTGCCTGAGTGGGGAAGCAGTCCAGAGAATACATAATGGTACCAATCTCCCTGGAAAACAGGCACATAATGAGTTAGAAGGAAGCATTACATCTGCTTACCTTGATGCAGAAACTGCACTATTTTCTGACCTAGTTTGGTTTCAAGCTTTTTTTTTAAAATGGTTACCAACAAGGTAAAAAAGGAGATCCACTTACTCTTTCTACCTTTCAGTCCAGAAGGTTTTCCAAACAGTTAATTCTCCCAATTTATACAGATTTGTTCTTACTGATGACAAAATGCTATGATTTCAATCATAATCATCAAAACAAATATAAATTAAATATTAAACGCGTCTCTGTGTCTAATGAATATGAGCTTCAATATTTAAGTTGAATAACTGAAATTCTATTTTATTGTTATTAGTTATTTTGTACTTTTTAATAATTGTACATTAATTGTAATATTACTTACCGGACGTCCACCGTGTTTTTGGACTCGTAGTCAAACAGCTCAAAGGCGGCCGTTATCTTCCTGTGAATAGCCAAAATGTTTTCGTTTTCTGAAACAAACAGAGCCGAATAACGAACGCTGTTGTTAATACACCTCTAACAAATTAAGCAAGTACTGCGGTACTTCTAAATCTGTAAGTTGACTCAGTAAAGTCGTCCGAACCTGCACTCTCTTTGTCCTCCGCCATCTTTCGGCTTGTTTTCCTGTTGCCTAGCAACCGAACGTTACCTGTTTATTCGGTTTGTGAGGTAGGAAAACAAATGCTTGGACTTATATTTTAAAAAATGTTCGTCCAGTCTTATGTATTCTAACAACACGAAAATCTAACCAAAATATAGACACAATTAGACCAATAGGACACAAATAAATCAACGAAACAATTGCTTTATTTTTAAGACAGTAGCCTTGGAACTAAATTCAAAAAGTAAATAAATCATTTATAAATTCAGTTCATTTACAATTTACAGACATTTTCCTGTAAACATCTTGAATCAACTGCTAATTTTTTTTTTTTTTTTTACAATTTCTGTTATTTCAACTGGTCATTCTGAATGTAATAACAAAGATGAGCATTTTCTGAAAATTTGTGTTGATTTATTTTATGGCACATCACCATTGTATCTAAGCACACTGGGTTTACTAAGCTAACTATATATCAAAGCAGTGTAAATAAATAACAGTCTAATTGCACTCCTTGGGCATAATATTTAAATACCAAACAGACAATAATAGTTCCAAACAATGACAAATCCCATCAGATGTGTGTTTGACCATGACAAAAAGGCTTTTTGTTTTTTAGTTTCCTATTTGCATGGTCAGAAATCATCTGTTGTCAGTTCGGTTAAGTTATCTAAAATAAAGATATTGTGTTTGTCAGGGGAGTGCATGTGTTTTTGGTTGTATGCAAAAAAAAACTGAAAACAAAGTAATACAGTATTCATTCATTCAACCACCACTTCAATTTTATCTGAAATAGGATATTTGTCAACATTTTAGGATGTGAAAGAATATACACAACTAACATTTATATATATTGTATTGTAGCATGTCAGAACAGACTACTTTGGTGAAATATTTCTGCCAATCATAACATTTTAATTCATGGAAAGCAATATGAGTTTAATTTAAAACCTCTACCTTTGTAAAAGCTGTGGGAATCACTTTATTCGTAGAAAGAATGTGATAGAAAGCCGTTTAAGAGGCCCAGCATTTTAACAGCCGTTTGTTAAAATATGCTTAGAGATCCGTGTATTAAAAAGAACACAATTTACAGTGATAAATTTATAATTTATCTTTAAAAGTTTTTTCTAAAGCAGGCTAAATGGTAAAGTGGTTAATATTTATATTTCTGGTTGTCCTTGATGCACAGGGTCATGGTGGGTTTCTGCTAACGCATTAGGAAGTTCTTGATCTTGATGTTCCTCCGTTTGCTTTATGGGTTCGTCCAGAAGCGTCATTACGTCCAGTTGCTGCTCGTCTTTCTGCTCCACTGCTCCTGCATTCAACTCCACAGTTATTGTGTTTGATTGCATGTTCTCTTCTGCCAACTCCTGCTCTTGATGAGGTGTTTTGTTGTTGCTTGAGCCCTTTAAAGTAGATGTAGGTAAACAATATCACTTAAAAAAAAAAGTCAATCATGGGAGGAAATCTCGAGGACATTAACAGCGGTTACAATTATTAGTATTTTAATAAGTTATATTTGTTGTTAAATGTATCGCTGAATGATTTTTATTTGTTATGGTAACTAGCTTTAGCTAGTTTAGCTACATCGCTTGTGCTAATACTAAAGCTAAGCATGCTAGTAGTCTTTACTGGTCACACTGCAAAAAAAAAAAAATCTTATTTGAAGTAAGAGTACAAAGTATTCTCCAAATCAATTTCTTTCAATATATAAAACATATGAAACTAATACAAACTGCAGGTGTGTGTCTTGTGAATTTAGGTTAAAATATGTTTATTCTTCATTCAGTGAGGTTTCTCACAGATTATCCAGAAGCTTCACTCAATTAAGAGTAGCGATACATACCACTAAAATTACTCAAGTAAAAAAAGTACAGCCTTTTAAAAAGTAAATATTATCCACAAAGTTACTCAAGTAAATTTAACTGAATACATGTAAGTAATTACTACCCAACTCTGCTAATAATGTAGCTTCTAAAGACAATTAGAGGTAGTTTATTAAATATAACAACTTTCAAATTTTTTAATCAAAAAATATTACAGATGAAACAATGTGTGCATGTTATGCAAGTGTTGCTAGCAGTCACAGTTTATGTTGTCAGTGTACCTGTGTGTTAGTAAATGAAGGCGACAGCAGCTCTGAAGGGTCCAGCAGGCCATCCTGGTTTAGATCCTGAGTTTGTAGTAAGAAATCCACCATGGACACCACCTGAACCCAGAAGGCACGAAAAGAAAAGACACATTTCAAAAAGCAGCCAAAGAACCCTGAAGGTGGTATTTAAAAATACACACAAATACTACAGTGGCTTAAAAAAACAACAACACACTGATTCAGTCACTTCAACTTACTTGCTCACTGGCCTCTGGTCCTAGTGCATGATGGGAGTTGTAGTCAGAGAGCAGCTTCATGATCTCCAAGCCATCCAAGAATCCGCTGCGATCATAATCGTAGAGACGAAACAGGAAGAACACCTCTGAAGCAAAACAGAGGAGACGCGTTATATACTAAAGTTCATTTAAATTTCACTTTGAAAAAGTATCTAGAAAAAACTCATGTTTAACAAAAACCAGTTCCTGTGCCAGGATAAGGTGGTTTTTGGCCAGACTGATTTAAATGTATTTTGCAAAACTACAGTGGAAACCCTTTTTCACATCACGCAAGACGTGATCAACAGCTGGACATTTCTGCTGTTGAAAACAGCAAAGAAGACAACAGGAAGTGGCAGGAGGATGATGGCTTGTTTTGAAACTCAGAAATTTCCATGTGTGTTTTTTTTTCTGGGAAATTTCTGAAATCAATCTCAAAATTTGAAGTTTTTTTTTTTGGTGGAAAGTTACTCTTTTTGTAATTGCCCAAATACGACATCGTAGGATGGAGAAACAAAAAAAGTTCAAGTTGCTTCAGGTCCAATCAGTGATAAAATGGGGAACAATCAAGTCCATGATCCGAGCAATTTGATATGTTGCTTTTACTTCTTCAGTTAAATCACTAAAATTAGTTAACCTTTCAATAATTCAGTGATTTATTGATCCATATGTGTATGGATGTTGGATATTAAGTGCTGTTTGCAGTAGGTATCGTCTACCTTGCTCCCAGGAAGTGATGTCAGGACTTCCCTGGCTGTTACGCAAACTTTGCTGAATGTAGCTCTGCAACAACCTGTGATTACACAATTTTACAAAACATCAAGTGGAAATAACAGAAAGTAAAAGATAAAAATAGAAATTATTCTGAAAATAAAGATGTGAACTGGGAATATTCAAAAAATAAATAAAAACAAAGTGGTGTTTCTCCTCCTGCAGTCTTATTATTAGTGTTTGGTACTGGCTTGTGGGGTTTATATAAGGCTGCAACAAATAATTATTTCAGTTACTGATTAATCTATTGACTATTTGACAATTGATTAATCAGATAAAAAATTGGTAATTTCTGCAAATTTTTCATTTAAGCCTTTTTTTATACAATATTGCAATGGCAGGTAAACAATTTAGTTAATTTTTAAAATAAAATAGACAATTTATTGCCTAAAATGCAATAACATAACATTCTATCGGTGTATGCTTGATATTTTGGAGCAAAAGATTCATCTAGAGTGAAAAAAAATTAAAAATAGTTCCTAGAATCAACATGTGAAAAACCCAGGCTTTTATGCTATTCAGCTTGCTCTCCTAATGCCGGCTACATCTCTTGGTGTTCATAACCTTCATACTTTTTATAATATTCAGCATTTTATGAATTTTTCACCCCATGGGGGAAACCGCTCTGTCCTGTGGCAGAATTGAGAATTACAATATAAAATGTCCGTTGTGTTTCACAGTGGATGTTTCAGGTCCTGCCTGTTAATGGCAATCAATCATCCAGTTTCAGAGCTGTCATGGAGGAAACAAGGCAGTGGCCATTTTGAAGTTGGGCAGTGAACAGCTTTTATGCTGTTTAACACCTGGGAATAATTGAGTTTTTGACATTGTTTTTTTTTTGTACTGCAAGTGGGATGTTTTTTGTAATCATTTTGCTAAACAATGCCTCTAAACAAATGTTAATATCTCATCCACCCAGCGTTTTTATCTAAAGGGATAGGAGAACGTTTCTGTCCTCTTCTTATTTTAGGTTTTACATGTTTTTTTTGTTTGTTTGTTTTTTTACATTGCATGAAATATATTACTCTAGCCAGCATGCTAGTGGTAGCCTAGGTGCTATCATTAATATTTTAGCTAGTTCTAGCTTTTTAGCTAATTTTGGCTTTTACCTAGGTTTTTCACATTGCATGAGGCATATTTTTACATTATCACAGCTCAAAGACAGAAGAAGGTACATGCATGAAACTTGGCATGATTGTTCCCTGATCGTTCCTGATACTTGCAGTGAAAGAATCATGTCGATAGCCCTTATAGCTTCCTAGATAGACGGGATAGTTTAGGACAAGGTTAAGGCGATTTTCTTCCTTCATCAAATTTACCACAATGTTTGACACAATTTTGTGCCTTTAATTATTTTGAAAAAAATGAATAGGAACGTTCCGCTATTCCTTTTGATAAAAATGGTGGTTGAATGAAATCCATACCTTTTATGGTTCCTGAGATATCAACATGTGTTTGCAGACATTGTTTTTGCCAGGCAAAAGCATCTCTGGCTGTCTGCTCCTCATGTTCGTCACTCGCTTCTCCCCCACGTGACTCCTGCACGTGCGAGGGGAAGTGCCACTCTTCTGTGTTTGCCACTCTTCCTGTGTGTGCACGCCATCATATTATTCTGCCATTTAAGAGAACAATGGCAGTTAATCTACCCTGTGCTGCTTCTACTGCTGTTGAAACACCAGCACAACAGGACCAGTTCCCTCTTGTGGCAGAGTTGAGAATTACCATACAGATTGTTAATTGTGTTTTGCAGATAGCTTTTACATTGTTTTTTTCCATTGCTTGGAATATGTTACTGTAATTCAACATGCTAGTGGTAGCCTACATGTTAGCATTACCTTTTTAGCTAACTTTAGCTTTTTAGCTAATTTGGGCTTTTACGTGGGTTTTTCACAATGCATGACTATTTCTGACCTTTTTGCAAGTCTTCAGCAGTTGGCTTCAAATGCTTTTGCCATCTTCACCAAAAAGCATTCAGCATTCTTTTCAAATTACTCCTTTGAAAATGTTGAGCTCTCAGCAAATGTTTTTTGGAGTTTGTATACTACAGTTAACAATTACTAAATTAGTTTACGACTAATTGATTCATGATGATTAATCTGATTAATCGTTCCAGTCTGTTTATATTGTGTCAACTTCAGAAAGCAATCTGATGAAAAAAAAATAACTGATGATTTTATTTTATGCTAGCTTTTGATTGCTAGCAATGATGTAAAACCTTAATAGTGTGGCTGGAGGAAACGAGTGGTGGTGTGGGCATAACCTTGAAATGGACTTTCTTAGAAAGCTCATTTCTGACTCGGAGTGAAGTTGCAGTTCACCAGCTGGGCCTCTTTTGAAAGCCTCTCACCTGCGTTCCTCTTCTCCAGAGCCGAAGGGATTGATCAGTCCTGGAGGGGGATGGACATCCGATTCTTCCCTGAAGGACGAACAAATAACATAACAAAAACAATCTATTGATGTGTTGAATGTTGTTTGTTTATTTTTAATCCAACTAAAGAGGCAGCATATCAGTACTCTTTTATTTTTGTATCAGAATTTTAGCCATGTTTTTCTTATTTTAAAGGCGATCTATTAAGCTTCTTTGAACAGGTCAGAATAGGTGTATAGACTATAATGTGCATTATGTTTTTTGCACAAAATAACTTTTAGATACAGATTTTATTCTGCTCAGTTCTTCTTATTTTAAGCTTCTTCAGAATGAAATGCTTTAGGGCGTCTTGTCACTTTAAATCCAAGTAAGATGCTGCTGGCCACGCTCCCAACTCATCATTTACACTAGTACTTGAAAATGTCTGCAAACAGATGCACAATTATACAACCCTACATCTTTGAAAAGCACAAGTGGAGCTTCCTGCTTAACCAACAAGAAGGCAGCAAGTGGTTTCTGGATGGTAATTCAACAACAAAAACCAGCTGGCCAAACATTTTGAAGCTCCACTGGGGTTGCTAGGTGACAGACAAGTGCCTGTAGAATTTGACTTAATAATAATATTCTGGACAGCAAAAAACATCGGTGCTTTTTTTTTTTTTTAAGCGCTTTGGCTGTTTTAGAAGCAGTCGGAACCGGAATGGAAGTATTAAAAACACGGAAAATTTTAATGCCATTGCCCCTTTGTAGTAAATATTGATCAAAAGTAAACAATGGAAATTCAGTTGATATACCTTTTTCCTCCATACACATATAAAAAAACTCCTAATGACCTGCTGCTTGTAGATATTATTTAACAGATCCACATAATCACATTTCTTGTACTAGATCATAGCAGGATTTTATAAACACAGCTATGTTCTTTATTTCAGAGACGTATTTTTTGGTGTGAAAATCAAATCAAATTTTATTTGTATAGCACAGTTCAGCAGCAAGGCATTTCAAAGTGCTTTACATCAAAAACATAAAAACAGAGTCATGCAACAGAATCAACAATCAAAACATTCATTAAATTCATAAATGATTACGTTTCAAATGTAACTCTAAACAGGTGGGTTTTTAGTCGAGATTTAAAGGCACTCAGTGTTTCAGCTATTTTACAGTTTTCTGGAAGTTTGTTCCAGATTTGT